>JACXGK010002082.1:31363-42212 GCA_016801125.1 Novumbra hubbsi | reverse complement strand
AATCTTTATCTGAAGCGTTATATACGCAAGTTGGTTCTGTAGTGAAACGGAATAAACCGACTGCCTGAACCTGCCTCCCTGCGCCTTGGTCTGTTTACTTCCACACGCCTCACACACAAATGTTTCCTCACATAAATGGATGCGTGCATACACTCACACACACGTGCACACACGTGCACACACGTGCACACACGTGCACACACGTGCACACACATGCATTGGAAATCACCTGCTTTTTTCGTGGGGAAATAAATGGCAGTGTCGTACATGTCGTTTGAGACGAGAGGGGGAATCCTTAGAGACCATTGGCCTAATTTCTTATTTTCAGAAAGAAACGTATCTAATTATATGTAAGTCAACTTCCTGACGGTTGACTCAAGGGCAGGACAAAGTAAAATGAACAAGTTTTTCCCTAAAAAACAAGACTGTCACATTGTGTTCTCGCTCTCCTCGTCTTGCTGCCAATATCTGTCTATACCTCTCCTCTCTCCTCCCTTCTCTCTCCTCTCTCCCCTCTCCCCTCTCCCCTCTATTCTCTCCTCTCTCCTCTCTCCTCTCTCCTCTCTCCTCTCTCCTCTCTCCTCTCTCCTCTCTCCTCTCCCCTTCCCCCTGTACCTGCTCCTCTCTCCTCTCTCCCCTCAACTCTCCTCTCTTTCCTCTCCCCTCTCCTTTCTTCCCTCTCATCTCTCCTCTCTCCTTTTTCCTCTGTCAGTCTCTCTCAGATTTTTTCTCTCTATCAAGCTCTTTTTATCTCCAGCACACAATCCTATATCTCTTCTGGTCTTCTGTTCCTACTCACAGACAAAAGCCCTCTCAATGTCCCCTTTAATTCTATGTTGAACAAATAATGTGCTGATGTGTGTGTGTGTGTGTGTGTGTGTGTGTGTGTGTGTGAGTGTTTGTCAGCAAACGTTTAGGTATAAGTAGCATCAGAACTAAATAGAGTGTATATTTCTAGACTCTATCTGACTGACAGGAAAGCTTTACCCACCTTTTCATTAGGATGTTGGAATGTCAGAACAATATGGATTTGGAAACAGAGAAAAAGAGGAAAAGACTGAGATGTTTTCACAGTTGTTATTTATTAGATGTTTATTTTTTCACTTGATTTGGCGATGTAAACAAATGTTTCCCATGCCAATATAACCCTTTGAATTGAAGAAGAAAACACTGGTTTCTACAAGTGTTCGGTCAGTTAGTTAGTCAATCTGCTTAGACACCATAACTTAGCAGACTTCTTGAACGCAAAATGACATATTACTTGTAGTATTCCTACAGTGACATTTAAAAGAATGATTGTTGTCTACATTTTATTGAATTTTTGGGTTCATTTTCTGTTATCTATTTAGAGGAATCTACACTTAAATATTATCCCACATCCTTTCCAAGATTTTCTCTCCATTGATAAGGAATATATAGATGCTTAATGGATACTTAGTGCTCAGATGGCGGCTGCTTGCTCAACTGTATACCATTAAGATCATTTGAGGACAGGTTTTTATTGCCCGAACAAAAAGGGAAAAGCTTTTTGTATTTTGACAGAGCCCCTTCCTCCCTTCCCGTCTGTCTGCCTCTGTCTCTCTTCAGGACCATCTCATTTTGACCAGTCTAGGCTTTTGTCACGCTTGCTTTGGTCATTACATCACATTTATGGAGCTGTTGGTATGAGAGAGAAAAAAATTGGGGGGGAAAAAAGTGGTTGAAAAAAGCCAAAGGATGAAATGTAGGTCAGTGGAGATGTGCTTTGGGCAGTCTGGTTCTCTCCCTATCTATCTCCTCCCTGCCCTCACCAGGGCCAACGCTCCTGCGCTGCGGCTGCTGGGTCCATGGGAGGGGGGGCGTTCAGGCAGACTTCAACAACACCAAATGGTCTGGCGTGTAAAGGTGCGTACGTCTGTGGCAAAAGCGTATCTATCAACGGCCAAACATTCCTCATGAAAGACGCATCTCATCTGAGTAGATGTATAACCCACAAAACAAGCCGTGGTGATAGAATATCCTGCCAACGCGGCTCTATCGGTCTGGGTCATGCGTGCTTACGGCATAGGCGGTTGCCGTTGTACGGAGAAACTGCCACAGCGTAGGCACATCGAGGCCAGATTTTAGAAGAAGTCATGTGGGGTCAATCAGAGTTCAAAGGTCGATGCTGGTCAGGTTGATAAAAGCAGCATGGTTCAATGTCTAGGGGACAACTTCATGTTCTTGACCATAAATGAATGTTAATCACTGTTCATTACACATAAAAACTGTACTTATAATTCCTCCCTGTGACACTCTGCTGGAAACCAAGTGTGTTTCTACGGTGTTATTGAAGTTAAGTACATAATGGTTGTTGATAACGTAAGTTGATGGACAGACTAGAGGTGGTCACTCTCTATAGGAGCAAGGACTAGCTGCAGACAAAATGGAGTCATAATCCTTTAACATTATTATCTATTAGTCAAGACTTCTCTTTAACTTTTGGATTTCAATAAAGCCATTACCTAAGAATCTATTTAATATAGGAAACAACTTTTTTCTAAAATCCAGACACATTTTAGCAACATGTAAAAGGTCCTGGAAAATCCTCAGTTCAAATAAATTGCCTGTAAACACTCATGAAATAATCTGACATTCCCGACTTCATGTTACAAACGTACATGATTTGTCACTGGTATTGTGCAGGTGGTAAAGGACATGTTTAAAGGTTACTTCATCAGAAGAGCATACAGCCATACGTTGGCACACGGAACGTTCCGGGCCCGACTGAGGCCTGGGCATTTTCAACACTCTATTATGATCTGAGTTACATTCTGTCATCTGTTCTACTTAGTTCATCATGCTGTTTATGTCATTTGTACACACGGTGTACATAGTTTCTCATGCCCTGTCAAGGTGTCACCCCGGGTGTATGCACAGGGAACCACTGGATGTGCCGTGTGGAGGAGACACGACACATTATAGGTGCCATATTGGTTGAACGATTATAACATTTAAGTGTCACCGATTTTACAATCAAACATTTAATTTGATATATAGATAGTAATATTATTCAGAATGTGTTGTAAGCATATATTGTACATACATACGTAAAGTTCATACTGTTTACTGTTATGTTATTTATTTTATTTTTTGTTTTTACTACTTAATTCACAAATATCAGTCTACGGCTTTAAACATCCAAGGATGAAAGGCAATGAAAAATGTAACAGCAAGTGTTAACTATGTAACTAATAAACTATTTAGATAGAATCATTTATCAAATCCCAATTCTGAAGGATTTCAGTATTTGCTAATATAGAGCAAGCAGCAGCATAATGCATTGTAAAATATATAAAGGCTTATCGACCACCCTGCCTTTGACTGTCACCACAGCATTTTTAGTGACAGAATCCTCTGAAACAAGGAAATTAGATTTAACAAATAAGGGTTCCACCTGTAACAAAAAGGGTTCTATCTTGAACCCAAGCAGAATTCAAACAGGACACCCCAAATGCGACAAACATTATCATTGCATGTGTGATTTATCGCTTTGACAATATTCTAAAGAAACCCATGCTTTTTACCCCTTGTCAACTTAAAATGTATTATGTGTACACAGGCCTAACCCAAATGCTCTGTCTTTGGATAATACAGTTCTGAATGAAAATGGACAGCAGGGTTATTGGCTAAGTCTGACTAAATAATTGCTTTTAAACACAATATATTAGGAAGGGTATTATAACCTTGGTCTATTTACTTACCGCTAGTGTTTTAGGGGTGCGTTACGCATGATAGTTCCATCGCGCGAATGCAGATGGGCCTTCATAGCACACTATCGTACACACATTATTGGGGACGTTTGAGAGTGGGAGGAGCAGAAAGTGCTATAGTCCAATCCCCGCTCCTTTAAGCCTCTCTGGCGCTCTCCCCTCCGCCGGAGAAACAGTGAAAACCTCCCGTGGTGGTGCAGGCGCAGATGTCATGTGAAAACTCGCATGCTCGCTGCGCGCACGACTCAAACCGTCCGACTACCGCTGCACGCTCCACCGCCCGCGCTCTGCTCCGCTCTGCTCTGCCCCTCGCGCGACTCCGAGTCAGTTCTGGTCTGGAATGCCTTCGCACAAAAAAACTACACTCATTAAATGAACGCGGACGACGCCGAATATTACAACCGATTTGTTTTTCTGTGCCCGAGGATCTTGCTTTTTTCCCGTCTTTATGTTTGTTTCTTCATGACTGCTGCGTTCAGAAGCGAGTCGCAACACCACTACCATGCGAGGTAAGGATCAAACTGCTTTTGACAGCTAATTTAAATAACGGGACACGGACTGCGTGTGCCGCCTAGCAGTTATAGTCTACCCCTATCCTCTCTTTCAGTCACTCACATCACACTGTTTTCTACACGTCCATTTGGATTTGTTGTTATGTTGTGAGCTATGAAGGCTCGACTTACTCGAGAAGTTTTTTTTGTCAAACTTGCTCTCACACGGGCTTAGGCCCTTCGCCAATTAAGAGTGAGAGTAACCGTCTATACAGACAATTTTGTTTCGGAAGTGTGTTGTATTTAGCTAAGTTATCGTCCCTGTGTTATTGTTTGGAGGAACGTCAAGGTTTCTGGTGTTTTGACTTATATAGGGTGGGCCATTGACTAGACAACATTTGGTGTTTAACAAGGTCCTAGCCAAATCCCGCGCAAGGCTTATGTTGCCATTGCCCTAAACGAATTGCCAGTGATGATTCAATTAAAAAACTTATTTAATTTTCGCCGACAGCCGCAGGTAGCCTATAGGCCTGTGTGTCCTACAGACCTCCACGCTGAAAGGGCCAGGCGTGAAGGTTCTGCGTTCCAACGTGTCATGCGCTCTACTAACCCATTTCCGTCAGTCAAGCGCCGCACCGCGCCGAAAGCATTGAAATGCAACATCGGTGTTCTCCACATTCAACACATGCATACACGTACTAATACGCACACATACACCCATGACACACACACGCGTTCACACAACCAGAGGCTGCCGGAGAGAAAATGTCCCAATCTTTATTTAGACGAAAGTTAATTCTACTGCTTTCTCCTCATTCTCTGGTCCTAATCATGTCCACTGGATGGAGGGCTTACAATACTGCACATTTTACGACTCCTGTGAGAACGTGAAAACAGTGGCAATACCGTTTTAACTTTTGTTTTTATAAAAGTGCATTTCCATAATGACCAATTTTGAAAGCAGTATATTGTTATTGTGGCAATATGACCTTGATTATTATAATATCTAGAGGTGTCTTATCCACAGCGACTAACCGCAATAATTAAGGTTAACTTTCTTCAAGAAAGAACGATACATTTTACCTTGACCAATCGCGGATTCGATCTGTCAACCTTCTGATTAGTGATCAAATGCTTTTAACGTTATAGGCTATTTAAAGCTCGTATGAAAATAGTAAATAATACATTTTGACACACTTTTGTAGACTTAAGTAACAGCAGCGCAAAAAAAATCCCACCGGATTCCTACAGATTCCTACAGTGATTCCTAAAAGTAAGATATTTCTAAATAATAGAGGGACATTAATTTGTTTAAAGCTGCATTTTCATTATTTGTTTGTAAAGACATAATTACGACAAAACGTATTTGCCTGAATAGGCTATTTCAAATAAATTGTAAAAGGTCAAACCTTATTAACCGGTTGCTTTATGTGTTTGTAATCAATAAAAATACAATATGCAAAATGCATATTTACTGCTACTAGTAGGAATAGAAGTAGGCGTAAATTATAGCCGTTTTAAGTTATATGTATTATATTTACCCTTTATTTATCCTAGTTAACTTAACTATTCTAGACAGCGATATTTTCATAATTATTGTTCAATGCGCCACAACACTTTCTGATAAACAGTGGGCTACTCGTATATTTCTAGTGCGACTATTATGAAAGGCATTGGCTTTGAAAGTCAAACGCTTGCATCAACATTGAACAAACCTCGCCATCCTGCGTTGTTAGATCCCTTCCGAAGTAAAGATAACCCCCCTTTTGCGTGGGCTTTTTGGGGGAATGCCGAAATGTCCGGCTTTTACTTTATAGCCGTGGTGGGTGGAAGAGGCCCCTGAAGCGCTCTCCCTCTCTCTCTCTCGCTCTCTGTTTCTCTTTTCTCTCTCTCCCTCTCTTTCCCTCTCCTCTTTCCTCTGTATGCCCGAAAGGGTTTTGTCAGATAGCATTAAATCAGTGAGCGCCGCGCAAGCCCTCTCCCAACGAGGTAGTGAGTTGCTTTTGGAGTCCACACGCCGCTCACAGACATGCACTCACATCAACGAGTCCATGAACAATGCTACCACTTCAATATTGCTTGTTTCATTTTAATTTAGCAATTGCATCTCATGAACTGACCAAAACATAGCGATTATATTTGCTGACTTATATCACCTAAGATATATATATATATATATATATATATATATGCAATGTTGTTTGATAATAACATTGTCGAAGCTTACCAAATAAATTCAATGTGTGAAATCAATCTTTCTGCGAAATGATCGGATTGGGTGTTAAGGACACGTAGCTTGAAAAGTTCTAAATTGATTCGGCTTTAACCAATACGATATATCGTATTATAACAAAACACATTTTACCAACAATTGCATGGCATGAAAACCGTGTAAAAGAATACCATGCCTAATAAATAGAAGCTGTTTTCACGGCACTGAATCTTTCATTTATTCTCTAATTATTACCAAGCTAAATCATATTTAATTTGAGCTACTCCCACTTCAGTTCAATTGCGAGCCTAGAATCGTATTGATGCAGATTCGTTTATTTTATTCGATCTGATTGTTTGACACGCGGCTTCAGGAACCACGTGCGCAGATACTGCACCTGCACTTCTAGTACGTTCCTGACTTTACATACCACAAACAAACACACAATGCCACACACATTTAGGGCAATGCAGTTATCTAAACTTTATACTGTTTTCCAGTTTGTGTGAGTGTATGTATGTATGCATGTATGTATGTGTGGCACTTTGTTGTGTGTGTGTGGGTAAGCGCATACATGTATGTGCATTTGTGTGTGTGTGTAAGTTGAGTGGTATAGACTGAGCCTTTTGCTTTGTATTACTGATTAAAGGAGGCTGTTGCAGCCAGGGTGTGCATCCATGCATTCAGGCAAGAGCAGACAGAGGATGGTTTAGGGGTCAGGTGGGTTCAGGGTTATTGAATCGTCTCTGTGAGGGATAGGTGTCAATCACAATCCTCTCTGATGGAAAAACCAATAATGGTAGAGTGTGAAAAATGAAGTTAACAGTAGAGATGTGGTGGACCAATGTGAGAAGGAAAGTGGAGAAAGACTGAGAGAGAGACAGAACAAATCAGAGTGCTAGTGAGGGAAACAGAGTCAGAGTGCTAGTGAGGGAAAGAGAGTCAGAGTGCTAGTGAGGGAAAGAGAGTCAGAGTGCTAGTGAGGGAAAGAGAGTCAGAGTGCTAGTGAGGGAAAGAGAGTCAGAGTGCTAGTGAGGGAAACAGAGTCAGAGTGCTAGTGAGGGAAACAGAGTCAGAGTGCTAGTGAGGGAAAGAGAGTCAGAGTGCTAGTGAGGGAAACAGAGTCAGAGTGCTAGTGAGGGAAAGAGAGTCAGAGTGCTAGTGAGGGAAACAGAGTCAGAGTGCTAGTGAGAGAAAAGGAGTCAGAGTGCTAGTGAGAGAAACAGAGTCGGAGAGCTAGTGAGAGAAACAGAGTCAGAGTGCTAGTGAGAGAAAGAGAGTCAGAGTGCAAGTGAGGGAAATAGAGTCAGAGTGCTAGTGAGAGAGAGGTAGAAAGAGAGGTAGAATTAGAGGGAAATATAGATAGGTAGCAAGAGAAAAAGGTAGAGAGAGGTGGAGGTAGATAGAGGAGGAGGTAGAGAGCAGAAGAGAAAGAGGTGGAGCTAAAGAGAGGTAGATGTGTATTTGGGGGAAGTACTCTGAATGTGAACATTATTCTATTAATCTAATCACTTTACATAGTCATCTCAGTCAGGACAATAGCACATTTGACAACTCTTTCCTTTACAGCACTAGTTAATGACACTTCAATGCCATACATTTGATCCTATTCCCATTTACAATATGTTACCTCTCTCTTACTCACTCTCTGTATATCAAAATGTCTTCTTTTTTAATATAAAATATTGTTTGAATCTGCCCCCCCCCCTCTTTCCCAGTCTCTGTCTGTCACTTTTTATCTTTCTGTTTTGAGCTCAGGGTTATGCAGGCAAGCAAGCACACACACACACACGCACAGACACACACAAGCACACACACACAAACACACACATGCCAGGCTCTGCACTGGCCTGTAAAACACGAATAGCCCCAATGCCATGCATGAGGTCCCAATGCCAATAGAATTACAGGCATTCTGCATGTGCATTGATCAGCCAATCCAAGCGTGGTCAGAAAATCAATACTTCCTGAAACTCCACGGAAGCAATCCACCATATAATCCATCCTGTAGTGCACATAATCTACACTCCTCGTCATTTAGATCACATTACATCATCTATGACCATCACATCGCCAACATTACCCGTAGCATGGACAGAGTTGTTCACCTCACATAGGAACATTCATCTAACTTGGTTGGGTGTCATTCATTGTGTGTAAGAAGCTTTCCGACCACACCTCGGTTGGTGGTGGTGAAACGTTAAAGATGAATACCGGACCACTGGTTGTTAAAGCGGTTCTGTATTAACAGGTCCCAAAGTGTGTGTGATATACCGGCCTCGTGTCGTCAAAACAACTCACTTTCAAACTTGGAGTTTGACAACTAACCGTGATATAATAGCAAACTTACAAATGATGCATGTATAAGCAACCTAGTACACACCCACTCCAAAATGAGAGCTTTAAATAATAGTTTGTTATATGCAAAAGTTCCAGACTTTACATTTGCCAGTGTACCTAGACAGAATAACAGACAGGTAACCAAAGATACGGTATAGAGGAACATGTTTTCCCAGTGAGTGTTGCTGACTAATGGCCAGTGTTATGCAACGGGTAAAGATTACTGAAAGCCCAGGCCAGGAGAGGTAATCCTCCATGCACTGAGGCGTTACATACAACCAACCATAAACAAACACACACAAAAAGTTACGCACACACACACACAATAATCCACATGTGGCAATATTATAATGCATATCTATCGATATGTCTGTAGCTGTGTTCATCTATTCCTGTATTCCTGTCTCTCGACCTGTCCCCATCGGAAATGCAACTCAAACAAGAAGAGGTGGTGTTCGCGATAGAGTGTTTGAGTGTGCATATTTGTGTGTGTGTGTGAGTGTGTGCCACGTCAGCCGTGCCACGTGTGTTCTAACCACCGTGCCAGTGTGCCGTCCCATACATGGTTCTGGACGCCAGGATGGCATACACACGTGTTTGCTTAGCGACTGCTCCATGATGATTTGTTCATTAACGTCTGAGGAAGTCCAGACGAAACCCTGCTGAGACCAGTGGAATGCATTCAGTCAGTGGGTGTTTTTCCGTGTGTGTGTGTGTATCTGTGTGTGTAAAATTTTCTCTCTGTGTGTGAACATTTCTTCTACTTGATCTCAGCTATGAGGGATCTCTTGATAGCACCTAAGCTCTGGCTGATTCAGACTTTCAGGCTTTCCCTCTTACGTATGTATCATGTCCCAGTAGGATGCAGTGCATTCGGGCAGGATTTCTTCCTCCATTCAAATATACTAGCTGGTGATGGTGGTGGAAAGAGAGGCCCTCTGGTTGTATGTTTTGGGGTGTGTCGTGGGGGATTGAACTTCGACCTCATCGGTTTTGTGCAGCTGTGACTACGGTAAATGTGTCCTGAAGGTCACAGATTGGAAAAGGAACAAGGAAAATGCAGAAAAGCTAGAGAGACAAGGGACATTGAAAACAGTGAAATCTGATTTTGCGAGACATTGATTTTAGGGTTCCTGTATGTGTGATTCAGTAGCAGTGTGTGTGTGTGTTTGGGTGTATGAATGTGTGCATGCATAGTGTTGTGTTTTACTTAACAATTCCACAGATACATCTTCTTAAAATGTACCCTTTTGTTTATTAATGGATACAATGGAAAGGCAAACAGAACCCTTTCTATACTGCTACAACCCAGTGCTTTGCAACACCAATAGCAACAACTGAGCTGCCACCAACTTTTTATAAAAACACCAATTCTTCAATTGTGGTGAAACTTCTTTTTGAGGACTGGAAGCACTATCTGATGATATGATTATTTTGTTGGGGTTGCTTCCTTATGTTAAAGCTTGTGCTGTCTGTAATACTGGCAAGTGCTTCATTTGATGTAAATGTTTAACATAGATTGATGTGTCTGATCATACGAGGCAAAAAAAAATGTTGAACTGATGATTGGATTTATGGTGCAATAATGATTATCATCTATTTATTATTGAATGTTAGATTAGTTTCTTAGAAGCGGAATATGCTGAAAGACTCAAAAAACATGATAATGATTAAGTGATTTATCCAGTTTAGTTGTTTGCACAGCTGGCGGCAAAGAGTTTTCCAGCAGCAGGATCACTAACAGGACTGCTATACAGCCATCCAGCTCGGTGTAAACTTCTCAGGAGGGTTGCTGGACACGGGCGAGGTGGCAGGTTTTTAAACAAAAGTAGTTTCATCCTTGGAAATCGGGGAAGATCCAGGAATACAGTCATCACTTGACACAATGACTAAATGAGACTAGGACAGGAGTAACTTGAAAAGGGTCATAAAGAGGAGAAAACTAGATGCAGGTGAAGACTGAACTAGAAACAGGTGAAGACTGAACTAGACACAGGTGAACACTGAACGAGACACAGGTGAACACTGAACGAGACACAGGTGAACACTGAACGAGACACAGGTGAACACTGAAC
>JACXGK010002082.1:0-23330 GCA_016801125.1 Novumbra hubbsi | reverse complement strand
CAGTGGCTACATAAGACAGCGAGTCTCATTCACAGTGGGTACATCAAACAGCAAGTCTCATTCACAGTGGGTACATCAGCCAGCGAGTCTTATCACACCCACCATCGGCACCAACATCCCTCTCCACTTGTACCGTGCCCGGATGGGGTGAAGCTAACCCAAACCGATGGCAGGGAGACTGTTACACCGTCAGTAGTTACACTGACTGTGTGGACTCTCCGTGACCCCTGCGTGAACTCTCGCCCTCCTCAATATTGACTTTGGTGTCTGGCGTGCCGGCCGTCTCCGTTTTCTTAGGCTTCGGGGTCGCAGGTCAGGTCAAGGTCGATAAGGCCAGTTGTCAGACCCCCCCATTGGGTGAATGGGATGTCTCTCTCTGAGGTAAACGTACGAAACAGATCCGACTGAAACTGAAGACGTAGCCCTGAGTAGTCATCAGCTCCCTGGGCTAATCCACTTATGCCACTGCACACACACACACACACACACCCAGATCACAGACAAACTCCATGCACACACTTCATCAACACTGCTGATGCTCATCAGACCAATTAGATCCTAGACATAAACCAATCAGACACACACTACATACCTGTACACACACACACATTTAGACATCTGTTGTCCTGCGACAGCAGCAACACAGAGCGCTGTGTCCACCTGTTCTTAGACGTGTCTCTCCGCGGAAAATGAAAACGGATGTTGTAGGTAAGACATAGCTTTTAGGTTAGACCTTAACACGACCCTGACAGTCGTTTCTTGGTGGACTTTTCAGGTATTGCTGAACAAGTCAAACAAACGTTTGCAAGGAATGTTTGCATTGTAAAACAAGCGCAGTTTTTTGAGGGATGAATTCGTTTTGCGATTTACTCTGATGTGTTCTTCGGTTTGGTTACTATTGAACATAATCCATTTTGGGCTAAACCCAGGGTCACCAAATATGTGTTTCCATGTCTTTGCCTGAATGTTAAGTTAATTCATACATTGGTTGTTATTATTCAAGTAACAGTTCTACTTTATTTTTGGGGTGATGCAGGTCCTTCTGATAAAACAATGTGCAGAGAAACTTAAGGAAGGAAATTAAGGATTATAATGGGTGTCTAATCCCTTTATATTAAGTGTCCGATCTCAGCGGATAAAGTTTATCTATCTTGTCACTATCTCTCTGTCATCTCTATCTCTTTGTCAGTGTGTATTTCCATCTCTATCTGTCAGTGTGTCTTTCCATCTTTATCTCTATCTGTCAGTGAGTCTTTCCATCTCTATCTGTCAGAGTGTCTTTCCATCTCTATCTCTTTGTCAGTGTGTCTTTCCATCTCTATCTCTTTGTCTGTTTGTCTTTCCATCTCTATCTGTCAGTGTGTATTTCCATCTCTATCTGTCAGTGTGTCTTTCCATCTTTATCTCTATCTGTCAGTGAGTCTTTCCATCTCTATCTATCAGTGTGTCTTTCCATCTTTATATGTCAGTGAGTCTTTCCATCTCTATCTGTCAGTGTGTCTTCCCATCTTTATCTCTATCTGTCAGTGAGTCTTTCCATCTCTATCTATCAGTGTGTATTTCCATCTTCAAATGTCAGTGAGTCTTTCCATCTCTATCTGTCAGTGTGTCTTTCCATCGTTATCTTTATCTGTCAGTGAGTCTTTCCATCTTTATCTGTCAGTGTGTTTTTCCATCTATATCTGTCAGTCTGTCTTTCCATCTCTATCTGTCAGTGTGTCTTTCCATCTTTATCTCTATCTGTCAGTGAGTCTTCCATCTCTATCTGTCAGCGTGTCTTTTCATCGCTATCTGTCAGTCTGTCTTTCCATCTCTATCTTTATCTGTCAGTGTGTCTTTCCATCTCTATCTCTCTATCTGTCAGTTTCTCACTGTTTCTTTATTTGTCTCTATGTTTCTCTCTCTCTCTTTATCTGTGTCATTATTTCTCTCTCTCCTTTTATCTGTCTGTCATCCTCTCTTTTTCTCTTCCATGTTTATGTATAACTGGGAAATTACAATACTGTAACTATAAATAACATGATTTGATGTTAATGAAAGAATGAAGGCATTTTTAATGTTCTGACAAGGGAAAATAATTAAGGGGTGAATATTGGTTCATTTCAATATTGTCTGTAGGTCTATATTTCTGTCTATTCTTTAGTCTCTCTGTCTGTCGTTTTATCAATTAACATCAATTCATTTGCTGACATGGAAAGTTACTGTTTCTAACTAACTTTATTTCAAAGTAAACATATAAGAATAGTGGTTGGACCAATGGTACTAGCGACAATAAAAGTATATATTATTACTCAAAACAATAATAATGAGAATACAAATTTTCAAAAAAAAACAGCAAAATACCAGTCTCACCATCACTGAAAAGCAAAATGCCGTGACACGAAAATCAAAACACATAGGTCTAATATTATAATGTTTGAATTTTCATTGGCTATCCCTCAGATAGTGTCAGGTGACCTCTCTGTCTATTGGCCTCTATCATCCTGTACATCTCACTGTCATTCTGTTGTCTCTGTTCTTCTCCACCACAATCTATGGAGCTGCCATGGTTACCATAGCCAGTTGAAGGGGTTTAATGATTCTGTGTGGGCCGATATCAGTCCCACAGTACAATGCATTACATGGGAGTGACAGAGTGACAGAGTGAGTGACAGCGTGACTGAGGGAGTGACTAAGCGAGTGACAGAGTGAGTGAAAGAGAGAGTGAATAAGGGAGTGACAGAGTGACAGAGTGAACATATAGTGTTGATGAAACCCCACTACAACTCCTCCTTGTCCTCATTACATGATGTCTTTCACTAGTGTTCCTGTTGTTAAC
The DNA here is from genome assembly GCA_016801125.1 of Novumbra hubbsi. NCBI lineage: Eukaryota > Metazoa > Chordata > Actinopteri > Esociformes > Umbridae > Novumbra > Novumbra hubbsi. The sequence goes on along the minus strand of JACXGK010002082.1, from coordinate 20,512 downwards.
ACATCGAGAACCACTGCTAAAATGAACAGCGTGTCCAAACGTCACCCCAGCCTGTTGACTGGAGCCGCTGTTCTCCCTCACCCGGTCAAATGGGAGAGAAACCCCCCCCGCCCAGCCGAGCACAAACCCCTAACGAGACCTCCGGCTGCGGAGGGAACATGGAGTGGCCATTAACACTTGTGCACAGTGCTGGCCAGCGCAACACAGCATCTCTGTAACCCCGGTGTGTTCCCCCCCCTCTCTCTGTCCACAGCCCAAATCGAAGTGATACCGTGCAAAATCTGCGGAGACAAGTCATCCGGAATCCACTATGGAGTCATCACGTGTGAGGGCTGCAAAGTGAGTTGTCTAAACATCTTTGTTGCAGCCTCAGACCCATTCACTAGTCCATCAACTGTTTTACATGTTCCTCCTATTCCAGTGTCTCTACTCTCCAATGTCTCTATCTCCAGTGTCTCTACTTTCCAGTGTCTCTACTCTCTGTCAACTCTGTTTAACATGTTCCTCCCTATTCCATCCCTGTTCCTCCCTATTCCAGTGTCTCTCCTCTCCAGTGTCTCTACTCTCTGTCAGCTCTGTTTTACATGTTCCTCCCCATTCCAGTGTCTCTACTGTCCTGTGTCTCTACTCTCCTGTGTCTCTACTCTCCTGTGTCTCTACTCTCCATCAACTCTGTTTACCATGTTCTTCCCATTCCAGTGTCTCTACTCTCTAGTGTCGCTTCTCCCTTAACTCTTTTCTATTTAATTTAATTAAATGTATTCCTTAAAAAGAAAATGATTGTCCAAAACATACCAACTGCTAACTGACTGTGGTTGTGTCTGTGGTGGTCCTGGCGCTGTGTCTGTGTCTGTCCTGTAGGGGTTCTTCAGACGAAGTCAGCAGAACAACGCAGCGTATTCCTGCCCTCGGCAGAGGAACTGCCTGATTGACAGGACCAACCGAAATCGCTGCCAGCACTGTCGTCTGCAGAAGTGTCTCGCACTGGGAATGTCCCGGGATGGTGAGACGACTGGCGCACCCACGTAGACACTCATGAACACGCGCAAACACACAACACACACACACACACACAGGGCAGACAGTCCCTCGGTCGGGACTAGCGCCTACACAGATAATGTCCCATGTGCATCAACAGTGTGACTTGAGGAGTGTGAAGGCACGGACGTCGAGGGAGAAAGCACACACGTGACTAATGACTCCCCCCTTTCCCCTCACTCTCACCCCCACCCTCTCTCTCCCCCTCCCCCGCTCCCCCTCTCTGTGAGCGTAGCGGTCAAGTTCGGCCGCATGTCTAAGAAGCAGCGGGACAGCCTGTACGCCGAGGTGCAGAAGCACCAGCTGAGGATCCAGAACGAGCGCCAGCAGCAGACGGGCGAGGCGGAGGCCCTGGCACGCGTCTACTCCTCCAGCCTGACCAACGGCCTCAGCACGCTCAACCACGAGATCGGCGGCACCTACGCCAACGGCCACGTCATCGAGCTCCCCAAGGGCCCGTTGAGCGGGGGCCCCGGCGGATACTACCACGGCATGGACTCCACACAGCCCTCCCCGGACCAGTCGGGCCTGGACATGGCCGGCATGAAGCACATCAAACAGGAGCCGGTGTACGACCTGACCCCCGTGGCTGACCTCATCAACTACAGCCCCTACCAGGACAGCCAGCTGGCACCCAGTAATGTCAGCATGGGGGAACTAGGTAACCAGCTGTGTATTTAGGTTCCTAGACAATCGGGTTTGTCGATAAAGGCCCCCCCCCCCCCACCCCCGCGACACCCATTAGGCACACAGCGTGTCTGTGGGTAAGTGCTGCAAAAATCAGGCAGACAGATCAGGAGGACAGATCAGGAGGACAGATCAGGAGGACAGATCAGGAGGACAGATCAGGAGCACAGATCAGGAGGACAGATCAGAAGGACAGAACAGGAGCACAGATAAGGAGGACAGAACAGGAGCACAGATCAGTAGGACAGATCAGGAGGACAGATCAGGAGCACAGATCAGGAGGACAGATCAGGAGGACAGATCAGGAGGACAGAACAGGAGCACAGATCAGGAGGACAGATCAGGAGCACAGATCAGGAGGACAGATCAGGAGGACAGATCAGGAGGACAGATCAGAAGGACAGATCAGGAGGACAGCAGCCTTAACTGATGATTGATACAGGATGGTGTTATGGTGACTAAAGGAGGGTTAGCCCGTGTGACGAGCTTCGTGACGTCCAGGAGATCACACAGACTTAAGGGAGAAGGGAAGAGAGGAAAGTTGGAGATGGGAGAGGGAGGAGGCGAGAGTGAAAAAGATATGAAAGGAGAGAGATTGTTACAAACAAGAGAGAGGGAAAATAGATATAGAATGGAAGAGGAGAGGAGAAGGGAGATTAAAAGAGAGAGAATGAGCGAGAGAGTGAGAGAGACTGAGCTGACGCTTTCAAGATAAGTCCATTATTGCAAGAAAACTCTGTAAGAGTGAACCTCAGAAATACACACTCTACAGTGTATTTACATATACATATGCTTGGATGGGGGTATACAGTGCTTTCCCTGACATTCTCTGTTTTTAACCACCACAAAAAATGTAATAATGTCAATATTATTAAGCAACATGAAAAATAAACCTCTCCAGGAAGGATGGGTGAGAACGTACAGTATAAAACAAACAGAAACTTTGAGAATGGTTGAAACGGCCAAGGTTTATTTAAAGGGGTCATCAGTTCACCGGTTTTCTGTCCCCATACAAAAGGAACGCTTACTGCTAAGCTACCTTGTTTTTCCATTGGCGATAAAGCGTCTGACCTTTCCTGTGCTCTGTCCATCTCCACAGATCGTATTGCCCAGAACATTATAAAGTCTCATCTGGAGACGTGTCAGTACACAGCAGAGGAGCTGCAACAGCTGGCCTGGCAAACACACTCGTACGATGACATCAAGCTGTACCAGAGTAAAGTGAGTGTGTGTGACAAATGCCCGCGTGTGTGTGTGTGTTTGTGCGCTCCCTGTAGCCTCCCAAGTGTGCACTCCTCACTTACACACACCCTATAAGGCCCTCCCAACTCATTTTCCATTGTCAGCCAGGGTATTTATTGTTTCTCTGTTTTGACTTTTTCATTAAATCATTTTTCATTAAATCCTTTTCATTGAATGTCTCTCTCCTTTATATTTATGACTCTTTCCTTCTGTACATTCACCGTTTAAAACTGTCTTTCTATATTCACTGTATAAATGTATATTTCCTCTATATTCCCTTTTTCTCCTACGTTTATTGTCTCCCAATCTCCGGCCGTCCATCGTCTCTCATTCCGCTTTTTTCTTTTTCTATCATTCTGTGGCACCCCCTCTCTGCCCGTGGGTGTGTGTGTGTGTGTGTGTGAAGCATAGCAGTAGTTCCTTTATATCATCGTGACCCCTTTCATTCCTCTGTGTCTAATGGATTATGGGTCATTACGGAAAAACCCTTTGAAATATTCTCCATGGAGATTCATCTTACAGCCCAAAAATTAGAGAACACACAAAGGCAATTTGCTGAGATTGTACTTTTGATATTCTGAGTGGAGAGGGAGCTGACTTCTTTTTAGAAGTATGTGCATTTTACAAATGCCTGTCTTTGTATTGTGCCTCGTTGAACGGCACAAAGGATTAGTTAGCCAAATGCATGTCTTCTGCATGTCCTGTACACAAGGATGAAGACAGAGCTGCTGGGTTAAAGTGCTAAAGTCCTCTTGTCTGAAAAGTGTGTACCTGACATGTACCCATGTGTCCGATGCCCCTGACGTGACAACATGTGTCCTCCCCTGCAGACGCGAGACGTCCTGTGGCAGCAGTGTGCCATCCAGATCACCCACGCCATCCAGTATGTGGTGGAGTTTGCCAAGCGCATCCTGGGCTTCATGGAGCTGTGCCAGAACGACCAGATCCTCCTGCTGAAGTCAGGTGAGCCGACCCTTACCTGCTCGGGAAACAACTCCAAGCGCCTCCTGCTCATAAAGAACTCCGGGCGCCTCCTGCTCAGAAAGAACTCATAGCGCCTCCTGCAACGGAAAAAAACAACTCAGAGCAGGAGTGCCGTGCCACTCAAATAAAACGTGACTACGTTGTGTCGAGGTGAAAGCGTATTGGTGTTCAGACGGTGTTGGTCTCCGTCCCTAGGCTGCCTGGAGGTGGTGCTGGTCAGGATGTGTCGGGCGTTCAACCCGCTCAACAACACGGTGCTGTTCGAGGGGAAGTACGGGGGCATGCAGATGTTCAAGGCACTGGGTAAGGCGCTGGTCACGCGACCGTCTCGCCGTCAGCTACAGTGAGCCTGAGAATGCGCTAGAACATGACACAAGGCAACGGTGCGACGTCATAAAGAGATCACAGCGGAGGCCACAGTATGACACATAACGGAGTAGCAGGAATCCACACCGTAATGAATCTACAATACAACACATGACAGTGTAGCATGAAATGGTAGCGTAAAAAAAAACACCACAGTACCACAGACACATCGTGAGGCCACAGAATAACACGAGACGCCAGATCAACTGAGGTGACAGTAGAACATCCGACTACAGTACATCGTCTAACGGACTGCCTCTTTATGAACCCTCCCAGGCTGTGATGCCCTGGTCAGCGCAGTGTTTGACTTTGCCAAGAGTCTGTGCGCCCTGCAGCTCACCGAGGAGGAGATTGCCCTGTTCTCTGCAGCCGTGCTCATCTCAACAGGTCAGTACCCGCCACTTACCGCCACCGCTGGGGTTCTGCTGCCCCCTACAGGCAGACATGACATCAGCACCGCCTGGCTGGAGAACTCGGCTCCCCGCACAGCCGCTGACATGGGCTGCATTAGTTAGGTTGTGCTGACTAATAAGGGGCGTTAAGCACGCTGCCTGACACAATGTGATTGTGTGTTCCTCACCCAGACCGGCCGTGGCTCATGGAGCCCAGGAAGGTGCAGAAGCTCCAGGAGAAGATCTACTTTGCGCTGCAGCACATCATGCAAAAGAACCACGTGGATGAGGACGCACTGGCTAAGGTAGGACGCACTGGCTAAGGTAGGACGCACTGGCTAGGGTAGGACGCACTGGCTAGGGTAGAACTTACTTGCTAAGGTAGGACGCACTGGCTATGGTAGGACTCACTAGCTATGGTAGGACTCACTGGCTATGTTAGGACTCACTGGCTATGGTAGGACTCAATAGCTATGGTAGGACTCAGTAGCTATGGTAGGACTCACTGGCTATGTTAGGACTCACTGGCTATGGTAGGACTCACTGGCTATGGTAGGACTCACTAGCTATGGTAGGACTCAGTAGCTATGGTAGGATTCACTGGCTATGGTAGGACTTACTGGCTATGGTAGGACTCACTAGCTATGGTAGGACTTGCTGGCTAGGGTAGGACTCACTAGCTATGGTAGGACTCGCTGGCTAGGGTAGGACTCACTAGCTATGGTAGGATTCACTGGCTAGGGTAGGACTCACTAGCTATGGTAGGACTCCCAGCTGATCACAGCACCTCATCCAGTTCTGCTGCTGTGAGGCGTTGGCAACAGTCTTTTTCACTTTAGCTGCGGTTTTCATGGACATACTGTGGCTTCTAGAAGTGTGGCCTCTAACCTCTGACCCCTCTCTGTCCCCCATAGTTGATTGGCCGGATCCCCACGCTGTCCGCCCTATGTACTCTCCACACAGAGGAGCTGCAGGCCTTCCAGCTGCTCCACCCAGAGACAGTCAACATGCTCTTCCCCCCGCTCTACAAAGAGCTGTTCAACCCCGACCCCAACGCAGCCATCTCCATGCCCAAGTGACCGTCCACGGTCCCCTCTCAGAGGACCACGACATGACCACAGACACAAACCTCGGACCCCAAGCCCGGACAATCCAGACACTTACAGCCGCAAACACTAGGAATGTCCAGCACTTATCTGACCCTATACACCGATACAGTCTAAAGAATGTATATAATGCCCTCGCATTCACGGGGGCCCTTCAGAACTGACCAGAAATGTACAGACTTTAACTAGCAAATGTAAGCTGTCTTTTAACTGGGTAAGTCGATTTGCTTATCTTTTCTTTCGTCTTTTTTTTTTTACATGAAATTGATATATTGAAGGTGGGGGGGGTTGTATGGATTCAGAAAAGCTGTAGTAGGTATTATGTAGTGCAGAGCGGATTCCAGTATTAATTCTCTTTCTGTTAATATTTTAGCCCTTATTTAAAAGTGCAGCAACCTTATGTGGCTGAGACCTTGTCTATGTGTTTTTTTTATTATATAGTTTCATGAGTACAGAATTGTTTTTAATTGAAAAGAATTGTTGAGAGATATTCGGGTAAACCTGGGGGTTATTTTGTCATGTCAAGCAAGCCTTGTCTGGACCCTGTTGATACTGTATTTGTGGAGGATTTTGCGTCTTTCAAACTCTAAAAAGAACAAATGTCTACTTTTCAAGTTGAAGATATGTACATAAATATTATATTTTGCATGAAAAAAAGAATCAGGCAGATTGTTATCCTGTCAATACTTCTCGTCGCTGCAATAACTCCGTCCATCAGAGCTGGAATGCTGTTGAACAATCAGATTGAATTAGAGATGTACTTGGTGAGCCTGTGTCCCCCACCGGGGCCCCATTACAAAGCCACGCCCGGCCAAAACTACTGCCCTGGTGTCTTTCATGATGACATCCTTAACCAGTGAATAACAGCCCCAGTCACTGCATGAACCCCTTGTAGAGACATTTAAAATCCCCCCCCACTCGACAATCCATTCATTCCCATTTTGCACAATGCTCACCCATGATAATCACTGGGCCTCTTAAATAAAGAATGGGTTTTCCTTCCCTCGCTGTATTTCTCCAACCCCGTCCTTTTACAGTGATGAATCACAGTGTGGTCACGATTGGCCGCATGTTCGCCAGTATGGCCACTGATGGTTCCACTCCATCGGGCTGGCAATATGAAGACATCTTATTGTCCTGATTATAACGGGACATGGTAAAGTCCATACTGAATAATGAATGAATCTCGAACCGCTTATTCTGGAACACTCTTCCCGGATCATGAAGGATAAAAAAACAAGGTGATAGATATTAGTCACTGAAACGTTTCCCACTTGCAATACATTGTGCAATCTTTATCGTAAACTGTGATCGACAATCACGTTTTGTTTTATTTATTTGTTATAACTTAGCATGTTTTTTTTGGGGGGGGGGTATTAATGTTGAAGATTGAATGGACATGTTACTCGCACAGTGGAAAAATTATTCTGGAGACTAGATGCTAGCCAGTGTCCATGTGCAGAACAGCAGAAACTGCAATGTTTACCAGTAGCTAGTCTTTCCCTTGTATGCAGTGAATACTATGCCATGCTGTCATTCGCTGAACAGGCAGAGGATGAGCTTCTTCTAGTTATAGAGTGCCACAACCCCTGGGCCCCATAACCCCGAGCCCAAACAAGACCCCCTCTTGAGCCCTCATAGGTCAGAGGTCGGTGGCTGGTTAAAGACAATCACTCGTGTCTCGATGCACTAAACAGCATCTCTCTCAGGGAGAAACTTTTTTTTTTCTTTTTTTTTTTTCGCATAACAAAATATGATCTTAATATTTGAAGAAGCAAAAAAAGTACTTGTTTTTGGGAAACACAAGTATGCTGGCGGCTCACAGCAAAGGGCCCTAACCAGACAAGGCTTTGGTGTGTGTGTGTGTGTGTGTGTGTGTGTGTGTGTGTGTGTGTGTGTGTGTGTGTGTGTGTGTGTGTGTGTGTGTGTGTGTGTGTGTGTGTGTGGAGATAGATTCCCTGCCCGGGTCCATTTACTGAGGAGAGCCTATTACAAAAAGAAGTATCAGAAGATCCTGAGAAGGAAAATGTTCAGGTGAATTTGTAAAACCACCCTCTTCTATGTGTGCTGCTTGCTTTACAATGAAGGAAGACCAGGATGGGATCTACCCAGACTAGATCCTAGGTTGTAGGGCAGTGAATTCAAGCCAACTTTTGCTTTTATTTTCCCTTGCTAGACTGTGAACGGGGGGGGTGGTAATCTGAGCGACAAATCAACACTGTAAGGTACTGTAGCAATAATAACTGGAAAGCATTTACTACTGTCATGTTTGCATTGTAAGATTATTTTATTTTATTACTATTACGATTATTATTGTTGTTGTTGTTGTTATTATTATTATTATTATTATTACTACTACTCTTATATTACTATTAGCCTATTGTCATTCTGGTATCTTTGCATGCTGTTTCATGGCGATGAAACATTGGGGCTTTTGTGTTTTCTCATGCGACACTGTGGATCAAGGGGTGGGAGTGGTGTAGATTGGGGGGGGGGGTGATATTATTCTGAATGTTACAGAGTAGCGTTTCAGCGCGAGGGGCTGAACGCATCATGCGCCTTTAACCCCATCGACCGAGCGTAGACAAAAGGCGGTTCCTACCCGAACAAGCCCACCAGACAAAGTGCGCTAACATTTTATATGCTTAGTCAAAAACATTTCACATAGTTAATCAAATACACGCCACCCCAACGTCTCCATCCATAGAGAACCTACGAGCTCCGTCCGTCTGTGGGTGATAGAGAGTGAATGAAAACTAGAGCGGGGTAAATTACCTCTCTTTTGCGCTATTGATGCTTTGTAACCCTTCCTAATGCATTATACATGCGTGCAATTGGAGTAGTGTTGGCATTTTTAATTTATTTGATTAGAATGTCGTTGCGTGTCAGGATGAGAAAGTTAAGCAAATGTAGCATCTGTGACCAAAAACCTAAAAAAAAAAAAGGTACTTTGGGTCCAGAAACTTTCTTTTAAAGGACTACACTGTAATATAAAAAAAATATACAAAAATGTTTTTTCAAGTGCCATAGATAGAGACGAGGGTCTAGAGTGGCGACATGGGAAGTAGTTGCTTTACTGTGTGAGTTTACTTGAGACCCAATCAAAAATGGGAATTTTGAGGCAAGTATGTATTTGATTACATTGAATTGTATGTATGTTTGCCCTCTTCACTTGGTGAGTCGACTCAGACCTCAGAACTTTGACCCGGCTTTGTATCCACAAAGCTCACGTGTAGCAACTACTGTATGTGTGTAGTGTGTGTGTGTGTGTGTGTGTGTGTGAGAGAGAGAGAGAGTGTGTGTGTGGGCATGTGTATGAGATGAAGAAAAAGAATGAAGGAATAAGAAAGAGAGGAGAGTGATAAATAAAGAGCTTTGGTGATCCGGTTGTGTGGAAGTTCTGAGTTGTCCTGAGCCGACTCAGTGTCTCCTCCGTGATGTAAATAATGAAGTCAAGGTTGGAAGTGATTTTTGTTAAATTCTATATTTTATCGCTTTTGTAGACATTTCTTTGTGGGAAGAAAAATAAATGAAATTTTATGGATGGACGTCTTGTTCTTCTATTGCTCCACACATAATTGCTTATATGAAGACGTGCGTTATGAGGGAATTCCTAGAGCAAAAAATAAAAAAGCAGTGCTATCCATTGTACTACTAACATCATTTCAGTTAATGTTAAATGCAGTACCACTACACGTCTCCTACCAGTGACGGAATACAAGTAGACAGAAAATTCAACAATGCTTTGATGACAATGGAATATGATTAAAATTCATTAATTGAAAATATCAAAACAAACACGCTAGGCACTCAGACTTTTTCCATATCTCTTATTGTTCCAATTTAAATGTATTTTTCTTAATGGTAAGAACAAGGTATTGATCATTATGGGTTGCTTCTAAAATATTCTAAAGCGGTTCAAATGTGGTTAAAGACAGAGGAAGAAGTTCCTGCTGAAAGGGCACTGATTCCAACTTATCTACGCCAGAGGCAGTCTCGACCGATAACACCACTTTTAGTTTGACAATTTATTAGAAACATTCACAAACATTTGTTCACACAGGTTTTGTCGTTACGTTCTGTTCTTTTGAGGTAAATCACGGCCCTCACGCGATTTTTTGTACGATACTACCAGTAACGATATCGACACCATGATATAAATACGCCTACGCAGTAAGCATCCGCGCACTACCGAGACCAGGGCACATCAGAACTTGAGTGAGTAACCTGACGAATGCGTCGTGAACGAACGCGTGGTTTCCTGTCTGACCTGACTAAGCCAACGTGTCACTTGACTATCCAAGCACGCGGGTTTCCTCTAATTTGTTTTTTTCCCGTCGTTTTAGAAATGTGTATACTTTGTTTTTACGTGCCCAGTGTGTTATAAAATAATTTGTCTTATTCAGTTAACCCATTTAACCTTTTACATTATATTAATATAGCATGACGTATATAGTATAATATGTTAAATTGGTCAGCGCAACTGATGGTCTTTCTAAGGCAATACTGGCCAGTCAAATGTGCAGTATGGTTAATCAATGCAAGTTTATTTAATTACATTGTCCTTCAAGAGCTGCTAATTCTTTTAAGTAATTATTTGAGTTTGAGCATAGTGAATTTCAAACACCAAGAGACCAGTTGGATATTGATATATTAGCATTTATTTCTAAGCACAAGTGTTCACGCTTAATTTAATATGGTTTATATCCTCATGTAATCATTTTTGAAAAGAGAGTGGAGAGCAAATAATTAATGTACGTTCAGATGTGACCACAAAAATGTAATTCTAGAACAAAACAATAACCCAACAAACGTTTGCCAAGAAAAACGTCCACATTTTATGATTACGGTAAAATGTAAGGCCATTGCCCAAAACATCTTAACATGTTGATGGTTTTAATATGGAGCATTGGGCCTTGCTTCTACTGTTATATCATTTTAAACAGAGTTGAAAACAGTGTATTTTAGCATTCAGCGTTGCAGAAATGTGAAAATAAAAATACAACAGTTTGAAAACATGAAAAAAGGTACTCGAAGAAATAAATGACAGCGAGGTGTGTCTCCAAATGGAGAAGTGTATCTGAGTTTCCTAGTTTCAACTAGCAAGTGAAATCACTGTGGCTCAGTGACTAACCAGACTCTACAAGCATTGGAGCCGCAAAGTTAGGATATTAAATAACAGGTCATACTACAAGCGGCTGTGTTTTAGATCGGTTCATAGGCTACCTGTTGTACCACTACAGCCCCCATATAAAATGGGCTCAGCTGGGCAAATTCAAAGCGATACAGCGGGTCCACATTACACTGCACTCTATTTCAAACTCCTAGATTATTGTTTCATTCCCGTTGGAAGTTTCCCTTAAATACATTTCTGGATCCGCTTAGCTGACTCCCCTAAAGGGAAACGTCCACCTGAAACAAAGGTTTGGGAGTATGTCGACTTCCGGGACAGAGGTCACATTCTTGTCATAATCACACCACTCTCCTTCTCGGAAGAGCTGTGTTCTGTGTTTTCACGGCTGTCGGTGCTCCTCAAATCTGACAACACAAACACCAATCAGCTACATGGCAGTGTACACACTCATTACCACTAAAAAGAGAATTTGATCAGACCAGAGAGGAAGTCCATATATCTTTCATTAATAATTTGTTTTGATTTGATGGGAATCTTGGAGAGGACACAAGATGAAAAACAAGAAGGAAAAAAAACGAAGTACCTTTGAAAATATCAACAACAAAAAAAGCATGGCTTAATGTTTGCGTGTGTTTGTTTGTTTGCTTGGTTGTTTGTTTTCGAGTGGATTTCCGAGGCAGGACTCCCAATAGATGCTGGTATCATGCGTCTCGTGTCTACCCAGAGACTGCAATTAATATCTAATCAAAGCTTACTTCTCCACAGCACTTTGCCAGCACAAAGCCCTGTTTAATATGTAATCAAAGAGAGGCTTGCACACCGCACAAAGCAAGTCCCACCCTCTTTCTCCAACGCTCTGTTGTCATCGAAATAAATGCTTCCCTTGGCTTAATTAGCTGGTTTTATCTTCAATTGAAGTTCAAGACTTCATCTCCTAGCCAACAGGCCTCCCCAGGGATGACATAAATGTGACACATTCACGGGCCACAGCCCCTCTATGACTAACAGACCATAGACCACACAATCTCGCACGTTACAGCCACACAGGCAAACACACACACACTCCCTCCATTAAAACTGAAGTGGTCGTCGTAACGGCTTGTTTCTCTCACCTGACAGTCCGAGCTTCTCACAACAGAAGTTGCAGTTGTGTTTGAGGACAAACCTCTGAATAGCAGCATCTCCGAGGTTGCCTGGACCAAACACCATGTCACCGCTCAGGCTTTGAAAAGCAGACGCGGGGAAGGGTTAGAAGTTAATCAGTGTTTCTCATAGAGTTCCTAGAAAACCTGTCTAGATAACAGAGTTCCAGCTAAATAGTGCAATTTGATTTTCTGTTAAATTATTTTATAAATGTATTTTCTTTTTACCTTGAACACGTGTTTTCTTTGGTGAATATATTATTTGGCCTAAGCTTCTGGACACATTTTTTAATTTCGCAGTTTTTTTCCAACATACCTTTTGTCCTCTGCTCGGATAACTGACGGGTCTGTAAGCTCTGTCCCCACACCTGTGAATGAGAGGAGAGGTTTCAGTTCAAACCAAACCACATGGCTGTGAAACACTACAAATTGATACCGAGCAAAGCAGGGTGTCAACAAAATAAAATCCATCCCTAGTCAGACGGACCGAATGGGCAGATAGACAGACCCTGTATGTCCAGCACCAGAAGTTCCCTGCGTGAGTATTGATATGTCCAGTGAGAAAAGGCCAGGAGTGTTTCCTCTATCCGACAGCAGGGGGCGACCTCCTCCCCTGCGTTATTGTTGTACTCCCTGAAGTCTCCGGTCATGTTCCTCTCTATGGTCAACCACTGGCCATCGGAGTGCCAGTGGAGTAGAGACACCTCCAGAAACCTAGGAGGGACACGCAATTCTGTTGGTGTACACGCATGCACACATGTAGGTCTGTTGGTGTACACGTATGCACACATGTAGGTCTGTTGGTGTACACGTATGCACACATGTAGGTCTGTTGGTGTACACGTATGCACACATGTAGGTCTGTAGGTGTACACGTATGCACACATGCAGGTCTGTAGGTGTACACCTATGCACACATGCAGGTCTGTAGGTGTACACGTATGCACACATGCACCGGTGTTCAGTCCTAGGCGTTGAGTACAGACCTGGGAGAGCAAGGCACATCATCGGTTTTGACTTGGTTGAACACGTGCATGAGTTTCTGAGCAGCTCTCTGTTGCTGTATCTCCTGTATGGACAAGGAACAGTGAACAATGAAGCCCTATGGGGACTTTACCCTGCGTGTTCAGTATACACTGTCAGTCGGGTCTCTAGTTATCTCTGCATGTTCAGTATCCACTGTCAGTAGGGTCCTGAGTTATCCTTGCGTGATCTTCCCCGAATATAACTTAGAAATGGTCAGTAGACCCTGGCCCTCATGGTCAGTAGACCCTGGCCCTCATGGTCAGAAGACCCTGGCCCTCATGGTCAGAAGACCCTGGCCCTCATGGTCAGAAGACCCTGGCCCCTTACAAACAATATGTGTAGAAGCTATATAGCAGTATAGGAGATACATACCCGCAAGCACAGCTGCAGGCTGGTGTCTGTGTGGAAGACCCTCTGCCAGGTGCGGACCACCTCTGGCCGGAAGGCTTTGACCACGTACACGAGGCCCACCCTCAGGACGTCCCCCTCAGCCCAGGTGCAAAGCACCCGCGTGACCCGACGCAGTCCGCCGTCCAGACAGCCCTCGCTGGAAAGCGGCTGCAGCACCGCGGAGAGACCCTGGTTGGACCACGAGGACACGGAGGATTCTGGCCCAGTGGCTTCCACCTCCTCCAGGGTGTAGACGCTCACCTCCTCTCCAGCTGCCGGGACAGCACAAGCGTTAGCACAAGCGTTAGCACAAGGGTTAGCACAAGCGTTAGCACAAGGGTTAGCACAAGCGCTAGCGGCGTTCTCCGTGCTAACACAATCGTTGTAGGGGTTGTCGAAAGTAACAGCCCAGCACATTTAAAAACAGCTTGACTTGGGCGACCACTGCCCTAAGGAGCTTGGAAAACGGCCACCGTGACTGGTCAGTAACTCACCCATTTTAGAGACGGGGGTGAATGGTATTGTGTGGGCAAGCCTCATCAGGTTGTTCCTTTCCATGGCTGGCAGGGTCACCACAGGGTCACCACAGGGTCACGACAGGGTGTAATGGAGAACCACACAAAAAACAGATGGACATCCGGTGACGTCATTTAGCCGTAAGGAAACATGCATGTGCCTATGTTGACAAGGGTGTTGTTCCGGTCAGTTCTACCTGAGTAGTGTGGGTCCAGGTCCTCTGTGGATGGAAATGTCGAGGACTTTGCTAACACAGATTAAACGACAAGGACGCCCACGGCTTGAAGTTAACATGTGGTTTCTGCTTTTGATTTGGAATTGAAATTATACAGCAGAGAGACACATGATGGCAGGGAAAAGCAGATACAAAACATGGCAGAGAAACACCAAGTCCTTTCAGGTTCGGGTGGCTTACCTTCAGTTGCGATGCCACTTTGCATTCTGAAACAGAGAATCATATGAAACAGACTCAACCAAACGTCATCACTACTGTTCCATCACTTTCTCTTAAACAACTCCTTTACAGAGATCAAACCAGTTTTCTTTCAAATATTATTGAGCTTGCCGGACAAAATGGAACTAATGGGTCCTAAAAGGGTAAATTCTGCCCATGCAGCACTCCTGGTAGGGTTTGGGCAGGTTAATGTAACCCTAACCCACTCCTGGTAGGGTTTGGGTAGGTTAGTGTAACCCTAACCCACTCCTGGTAGGGTTTGGGTAGGTTAGTGTAACCCTAACCCACTCCTGGTAGGGTTTGGGTAGGTTAGTGTAACCCTAACCCACTCCTGGTAGGGTTTGGGTAGGTTAGTGTAACCCTAACCCACTCCTGGGAGGCTGAATCCAACACTCAAAGGATTAGAAAGAGCAAAACAATCATTACATCGCTGAATTAACTTTTTCCACTAACCCGAACCGGACCTAGCTGGACCAAGCTGCACAGAGCTGGTCTAGTTAATGAGTCAAATGGACTGGAAACATTCTGAATAGGACCATGTGGAAAGGAAACATCTGAGCCAGCAGTGGTTGGTTTGAGTCAAGCTAGTGTAAAAGTGTTCCTGGGATCTCCTGAGCCCATCCTGACTTACGAGGACCTGCAGCTGACTGAGCGTGCCCAGCTATTCCACACAGATGGACTGGAGTCCTGCAGGATGGCCACAAGACAAACCATATCAAACGTTGCAATGCAAAATTCCTTTAAATTAACAAAACATGACTACTTATTCAATACAACTTAACAGCTTACCTGATGTGAAAAAGCTACTTTCTGCATTGAATCCATGGGTTCAAAATCTGAAACAATATTCAGAGATTAAGTCCAAAACTGACGTGAAACAACATACTAGGATCTATAAATGTTTAGTCAGGTATTTTCAGACATATGGTGCAGGTCATCGACATTGAACACAATCTATATGGTATTGAACACATCTTAAACATCATTGAACACAGTCTAAACGTCATTGAACACATTCTAAATGTCATTGAACACATTCTAAACGTCATTGAACACATTCTAAACGTCATTGAACACATTCTAATCATGTTTTATTATGTAGTCCCAGAAATTATCGGTGCAAAGATTGGAAATTGAGCATCGACACCTACTGAGCTGGTTAAGGCTAGCAGAGGCTGACCAGCACACAGGCTCTCCTCCTCTGCGCCTCCTCTTCCGGCACACCTGAGATATTAACAGAAAATACACAATATAAACCTTTAATAGATTGCTTGATTGTGGCAGGACCAAACGGTACTTGGCCTTGACAGTCTGAGTATGTAACTGATCAGAAACTCTGTTCACTGTGGGTCTGTTGGTCTTACATCATCTGTGGAACTCTCCTCCAGGATCTTGACTGTTTTTCTTCCCTGGACCCTCTCTCTGCTCCCCGAGGACGCTGCCAGGTCAAACCAGTTGGACCACTCTGCAAAACAACCAGGAAGTGGATGAATCAATTAAAACAAACATTGGGGAATTAGGAGATGAGCTCAAGATTGGGTTATTTGCTAGAAATAAAGTGTCCCTAAATAGTACTGTCTGTCAACTTGTATGTTTGCATGTACTGTACCGCCGGGGCCTTGTTTGTGAGTGGTTGCTAATGCTAACTGTATTCCCGGGGCCTTGTTTGTGAGTTGTTGCTAATGCTAACTGTATTCCCGGGGCCTTGTTTGTGTGTTGTTGCTAATGCTAACTGTACCGCCAGGGCCTTTTTTGTGTGTTGTTGCTAATGCTAACAATAGAGGATGTTACCTGTGTTTTTAATGCAACCGAGGGGTGCCTCAGCTTTCAAACTCCCACCCTCCGACAGACAATCGAGGGCGGGGAAGGAGGTTCGTAAAGGGCTTCGAGGGGAAGTAGAGAGTGCCACGTTCTCCATGCTGGAGGAGAGAGAGCGGCTGTATCTGAACTGCCGGTCCCTGGACAGATAAGGCCACCGATTAGGACTTTTTCTGCCCCACTGGCCTCGCCTTGAGCGGACAACCCCGGAGGGTTCCTCCCTACAGAAGGCAGGGTTCACCAAGCCCCTGACCCCACAGCCTCGCTCATCCTGGTGGTCTGACAGCAGAAAGGTCTGACTAGGAGCCCGGGACACATGCCCGTTGAGTCGCCGACCGGCCTCCGCCTCCTCCTCCTCTTCCTCCTCCATGGACATCTGTGGGCCGTAGGCGGGTTCCAGTGAGCCATCTACAGCCCAGGCGGAAGGGTACATAGGGGAGACGCAGCGAGAAGGCCCGCACGAATCACAGGGCGTCCTGACCAGGAGAGGGAGGAAGCCCCGGGGGGCACAACGGATGCCCGCGGGCCAGGCCTCGCTACTGTGGTGCCCCGGGGCCCCGTGCGCCTCCACCTCCTCCTCCTCCTCGCCGGCGTCCGGCCCCCAGAGGCCGCCGCCCCCACACGCACCCATGTGCCACTCCAGCGAGGGCCGTTGGCTCCGGGAGGCGTGGCCTCGCAGCAAGGGGGGCGGGGTGCTGCGGTACGTCCGGGGTGTGTGACAGGGCGTGGTGTCCAGGCTGCCGCCGCCCCCGTGGGGGAGGGTCCAGCTGCGGGGCACGTGGTGACGGGAGGAGGCGAACGGCCGGCAACGCGCCTCCTCCTGCTGCAGGTTGTCCGAGGCAGACAGCAGGGTGAGGGTGTCCACGGCCAGGGCAGACGTGTCCTGCAGCTGGCCCAGCTGGACGTCCAGCACCTGCAGGGAGTCCTGGATGAATTGCGCCCTCTCCGACACCTCGTCCACAACACCGGTCATCTCCTCCGCCCTGCCAGGGCAACACACACACAGAGGCAGACAGTCACGCCGTCAAAGGGAGGTCTTAATTGCGATCAAGCAAGTTCTCCGGAGGGAGGCTTTGTAGCTGGCTTGAGTGTCTTGCAGGTGTCGCGTGGGGTTTCAGAAACATGCCTGTATGACATGGCAGGGTATTGCGTTAGTCGCGATCATGGGGGGTCGTGGGTATTGACTGAAACAACAAATGTAACATAAGGAAACAACCAATTGGGAACATAAGGAAACAACCAATTGGGAACATAAGGAAACAACCAATTGGGAACATAAGGAAACCACCAAACCACATCTAAATAAAGGACACAACTTAACAAAAACATTTGTTTAGTATAGACTTCTGAAAACGAAAGAAATTGATGAAGAAATGTATTCTGCTCGTAAGAGCAATTCAACAACTGTATTTCAGGGGTAAAAAGCATCAGCCTTACCTTTCTGCAGTGGCTCGTATCCTGCTGATCTGGCTACAGAGAACATCTTGGTTTTTCTCATGGATATACTCAACCACACACCTCTCTTCAAACTCATGCAGCTGCTTATGATCCTCTCTGCCCAGGTAAAGCTCTGGCCGAGGGAGAGAGAGGTCCAGGGTTGATCCACAGCGTTACCCCGGGGGAAATGCCACAGTCCATGTTTCAAACACACATCCATTGACTTAAATGTACTGAGGCATTCCCCCTCCCCCCTCTGTGGGAACGCTGTAAAACAATCCTGTCACGGAGGCGTAATGTAGCAGGCCAAAGCTGAATTTGACGGTAGTTATTGTTGCACGTACTTAACACATAACTGTGCTCACACACACTCACTAAGGCCACAGGAGTCCCTCTCGAGGCTGGACGAGCCGGTGTGTTTGCGGTAGAGGGCGGTTACACACTGGGTCATGTGACTCAGGACGATGAAGGGCGGTGGCAGCCAAGGCTTCTCCTGATAGGTCATAATGTAGCGGTAGCGGTTGTACTTCCACAGCTTTTTGGACATGGACTTCATGTCAAAGTAGACATTGCTGTTGAAATCATCCAACCGTGAGTAGCGTAGGTGTGAGGCATGAGTGTAAAAGCGGTCGGGACGGTCAACGTCTTATTTTGTCGAGGCGGTCGGAGTCCCTACTTGAAGAAGGCAATGAGGATGTTGACCATGATGATGTACTGGAAGAACAGGTAGACTGCCTGGAGGAAGGGGGTGAGGAAGGCCCCGGGCGGACACGGCTCGTCGTCATCTGCACAGGCTGACACAAACACGCAGGCTGTCACAGAGGGTACCACACGCCGGTCACTCCAGCCGCCAGACGGCGGTCAGTGGCTCCTTACCATCTATTTCACCGGCATACACTTCCCCGAACATCATCCAGTACGGCTGGTCGACCACGTGTCTGAGCAGGTCCCAGGAAAAGACCTCGCCCGGAGACAGGATGGCCTTCCGGGACACGCCAAAACTCAGCAACACCACGGCCATCATCACCACAATGTAAAACATGTTACTGGTCTGACGGCGAGAGAGAACAAAGTGGCACCGTGACACCGTGACAGTGTTCTTTATTGTGGCCCAAGCACGGATCTGTATCAACTCTTAATCACGGCTGATATATTTAAACAAATGTAACTCCAAAGAAGAAAAGGAACATAGTTTTGCTCACCATCTTGGTGATCATGGTGAGGTAGGGTCCGGCATGCTGGTTAACTGCCAGTAGGTCCAACACACGGACGTACCAGAAGATGATGTCCAGGCAGTATGTGACCCGCCCAGCGGTCCGGTATGTCCCGCTGTACCAGCGCAGCACCAGCCCAGCCAGGAAGAGTAGGATGGCCAGGAAGTCGGATATGTTCCAGTACTCCCCAAACCAAACCTTCAGCTTCTGACTGGGCTTCCTGGGCTCTGATATGAACACCTATCGGATAGTCACAACACATCCATTTCTCAATAGCGTACATGTTTACTTTCAGCAATATGTACTTTGAAATTGTATCTTCACAGTGGTTAAATGACATTAATTTGGGTAGCTGGCCGTTACAATTCAGACGTTTACAAGATTGACAGATAAGGGGTGTTAATAATAATCCCCCCTTGTACCACTAATCCTGTTTCCACTCTCGCGGTTAGACAAGACGCGGAAACCACCTGGGAATACGGCATGGAAGTGTGTTCTGGTAATGACAGCGACACACACTCACCTCTCGTGTTTTCTCCACAGCGGTGGTCAGGATGTAGGCAATGACCAGCCACTCCTGAGTACTGGGCTGGTCCTCCATCTTCACCAGAACAGTGTAGGAGAACAGCATGAGAAAGGCCAGGTAGGACATCTAGATGACACACATTGAGCTCTGCATCAGATACACAGCATTGGGGAACGTCACCAAGACACAGTGATTCGGTGTAATCAGACCGAGATATGTTTCAAAGGACCCTGTTTTATTGAATGTGCATGTCCAGATGCAGGGGAAAGCTTTCTGAAGCGTTTGGAAACACTGTAAGGAAATGACTGATAAACAGAAGTGGTGTTCATGCTACTTGCTCACAGTGTGAAACCAGAACTTGACGACAGGGGCGTTGTAGAACTCGTACAGCCTCCTTGTCCATAAGAAGCACTGTTTAGTGATGGGTGTGATGGATTCAGCCACCGGGTCTGAGAACCTCTCCCAGCACATTGAACCCTTCTCCAAATCCTGGCCATTGAAGACAAAATTCTCAATTTAGAAGAGTAAGGAAGCAACTCTCAAAGAATCCCTGACCAGTCCTTAACTAAAGCTTGAAAAAACCTGTTCTTTGACACCTTTGGAAGGGAATAATCAATAGACTGCATTGATGGAGGCAACAGAAGGACACAGGTGTGGTTACCTCACGCTGCCTCTCCTGGGCTGCCTCAGGCCTCCCAGTGTCCCAACCAAACTGCAAAGCCTCATGGGACTGAGGCACGTGGGACATTTCCGCCTGACTCTTAAACTCCAGTAGTACGATGGCAGGGGGCATGAGGATGCCCAGGATGATCTGGTTCACACACATAAACACACGCTTAAACACACGCTTAAACACACGCATAAACACACACACATAAACACACGCTTAAACACACGCATAAACACACGCATAAACACACACATAAACACACGCATAAACACACGCTTAAACACACGCTTAAACACACGCATAAACACACACATAAACACACGCATAAACACACACACATAAACACACACACATAAACACACGCTTAAAC
>JACXGK010002081.1:0-59106 GCA_016801125.1 Novumbra hubbsi | reverse complement strand
TATATGAAAATACACAAGTCTTCTCCTCCCATACCTCCCTATATGAAAATACACAAGTCTTCTCCTCCCATACCTCCCTATATGAAAATACACAAGTCTTCTCCTCCCATACCTCCCTATATGAAAATACACAAGTCTTCTCCTCCCATACCTCCCTATATGAAAATACACAAGTCTTCTCCTCCCATACCTCCCTATACAAAACTACACAAATCTTCTCCTCCCTTCGCGTATGGAAGGGTAGTGGCATTGGGCACAGCAAAGGTGAAATAATCCTTTCGTTGAGGATGTTCTCCATCACACGCCTCGTCAAGCCAACAGACACACACACGTGCGCAACTCCCTGATAGGCCTTCTCATTCTGACAGCTTCATTCATCACAAAGCAGAGAACAGCCATCACATCAAAGTGGTGCGAGAGGAGAGGGAGTGGTGTTGTGTGTGTGTGTGTGTGACGCAACTTCCCAGCTCTGCCATCTCAGATGTATACTGCCTCTGACACGCATCGTGCCGGGGAACCTTTGAACGCTCGGTCCAGGTGGCTGGGGGGAAGCCTGTTGGGGGGACTCCCCCTGTGGACTGACGTTAATGTGCGTAACCTCTGTTAAAGACGGCCGATGAGTGACATGCGGGGAGTACATGACAGCTTGTTTAAGTGAAGGTGTGTTTATGTGTTTGTGTTGTTGAAGGCATGAGGGTGAGAGAGAGAGAGAGATAGAGAGGGAGAGAGAGAGTGGGATGGAGATAGGACATGGCAGCTGCTCTTTTCACGGTTGCGTCTGGGTTAAGAACACTAGTTCGTGTCATAGCAGTTCTCTGCTAATGGGAGGCCTGTCAAGTATTGGCGATCATTGATATGTTACTGGTGTGTCCGATGTGTAACGTCTATGCGTTTGGGTTTAGAGAGAGTGTGAACAGGAAAGGGTTAGGAGGCTGATTGGAGAGGTGATTCTTGTTTTAATGGATGCTCTGTGTCTACGGTTCGAACTAATATGATGTTTGTTCAGAATAACGGTCCGGGGGGAATCATATAGAAGCAATGTCACTCAGAGGCTGTATGTGGTTACACTAACCACATACATGCACATTGATTTTAAACATTCAATTGAGAGACAAGCAGGCCGAGAGAACGACAGACATACAGACAAATGGACTGACAGGCAGACACACTGAGGGTTTAGACCGTCAGAGAGCCTGGGTAGATATTGCCAGATGCATGAATAGACTCTTGCCAGATGCAAACCTGCCAGTAATCTAGAAGCACACACACATAGGCTGAATACAACAGATACAACGATCACACTCTGAATGACTTATTTCAAACAGAAGTCTAACGTTGTGTCACTTTTATGTCGGGATGCCTCAGGGTGCTCTCCTCAACCCAAAGATGCTCCAGTAACTAGTTACTGCAGTTGCTGTATTTATTTTTGGACTTGGAAATGCATTACATTTACCCACTGGATCTTGAAGAAAATAAAGAACGAAGGTCTCACGACCTGGTTCAACAGATTCACCACATCAAAAACCCAGTGTTCATGTCTGTAAGTACAAAAAGTGCTTTAAACTATACTTTTGAACTCATGGATTGTTAGTCCTTGCATCCATAGCCCTGCCTGTTATAAGGGTGGTGACATTTCTCCAGGCCCAGCCCTCAGATGGAAGTTGAGTTCTCACAAAATGTTCTTTAACAAGACATTTCTTCAATGGTATCAAATCGCAGTAATTAAAACCCCCAGTACCTTTGAGAAAAGAATGTAATTTAGTGTCAAAACGTGATACGTGCAAATCCATGAGACGTGGGGCAGATGACGAAGAACTGCGCATGTGCCACTGAAGCTAGAATACTGTTCATAGTCTTATAATGCAAAACAACAGTCATTTTAGGGACCTGCCTTATTCCCTGTTGTTAATCGATAAAGTAATTTCCCCCGGTACTTATTGAGGGGTCCTCTAATGTCTCTCTTGCTCCTCAATCAGGACGAGAGAGGGAGAGAGAAAAGGAGAGCAACAAGGAGAGGGGGAGAAAGACAGGAGGGGGTGGAGGCCGACAGAGAGAGAAAACTTGATTATAATTACAGATTTTAGCAGCCTGGGCCTTAGCATATCCTGCTCATTACGATGCGAGAAAACGTGCGCGTGTGTGTGTGCGTGCGAGCGTGTGTGTGTGCGTGCGAGCGTGTGCGGCGTGCATGTGAGTGGGCGAATACACTCCTGCTTGCCTCCTTGGAAAGTCTTCCGCCATGATCCCAGCCTGCCTCATGCTGCATGCGCCGAGCCACACACACAAGTGCTCCATTTAGAATTGAAGCGCACGAAAACCTGTTATATCAATTGACCTTTGTCACATCAAGCTGTCAATGGCCTCAGCCCGGCTCTCTGCGTTCCCCATCACAGGGGCACAATCTATGGTAATAGCCATTGGTTTTAGAATATGGCCTTTAGGTAAAAGAGAGAGGAGAGTAGGATAAACGCAAATGATGTGGAGAGGTATTTAGCCCCAGTGTATTTGGAGGAGCAGGCCTGCTTGAGAGACTGCCAGCAGCGCTTATGGTAATGGTGGGAGGCCAAAAGCCACGCTGCATTTTCACCCCAGACTGTGAATATTATAGTTGAATGAAAGCCACAAACCTTAAAAATGTCTATTTGCTGTGTAGTGACAAAATACCAAGAAAGTTGTTGTTCTCATAATTGCCGGGGGTTTTAGGAGTCACACAAGGAACTATAGTGATGTTACTTGCGTTAACAGAACAAAGAACCATGAAACCCAGCTTACTTCTACTGTGAACTTAACAAAAACTGCTGAGGGTTAGGGATGAAAGGTTCAATCTACGCTTGTTTTCTAGCTCCAAAGACCCATCCATTAGTTACCACACACAAAGTGGCAGTATCAGGCTGTTGGAATGACAAACATCGCCTTTAAGGAGAGAAAGAAAAAAGTAATGTTTAATATATAGATTCCTCCCAGAATGCTAGAGGTTGTTGATGATTAGCCTTACTGGTGTGGTGTTGTGGTTTGTCCAACAGCCTTCCCTCTGAGCGTACGCATTCAAAGGATTATTCCATGAGACGATTGACTGGGCCGTCCTCTATCATCATGTATGTGTGGCTGGGTGTTTTCGCGTGTCAGTTGTTGTCACTGCACAGTTTCACAACCATAAATCTTGCAATTATAATTTTTTACAATGATCATAATTATAATTATGAGTAACGTGATTACAAATACAAACCCACTTCTCTCTTTCTTCTCTCCAGAGCACACGTCAATCACAAACCAAATTCAACAGCCTCTACATCCAATCTAATTGTGTGGTTGTTTGTGCAACAAGTTATGTCTCTGATTATGATCTGTTGTATGATTAACCGCAGCAACACAGTCAAACATATGTTATAATTGTAACATTAGCAAAGTTTTGCATAGTATACCACAGGAGATTATTAGTGTCATGTCGGAGGACAATACTTGATTTTAAAATAATTGGTTGTTCTCTAAAATGTTTAATACTGTCTACATTAAAGGTATAATGTTCTGGATTTGGAGTAGGATAACTGGAACATATTTCTGATTAAATTTGGAACGTTTTATTGATGTATAAAATCTTTAAAAAAAACAATCTTATGCGAGCGTGTAGTAAGGTAAGTAATAGTATTATTAAAAATAATAATACTGAATGAGGTAAAACATTATAAATAGTTTTCAGCAAGAGGAAACCAGCAGCTTACCTTTCTTTACATTTTCTATATGTATCAAGGAGTACAGACGAGTGAGATACGCTGGGAATAAAAGTTTGTGACAGCCAATGTGGCTATGGGTTTGCAGTGATGCTTTAATTCCTTTATTTGTTTATTTTTTTTGCTTTCTAGTATGTTTCTTTTTTTACCTTTACCTTTACCTTACCCCAGTACGATTCAATACCGCAGTCTAAGTACCCCCAGATACCCCAGTTTAAATACCATCATATACCACATACATATCTTCTTTAAAACCTCAGCCAGACAACAATACACATTGATGTCTCTCCACACAGGGTATTCGATGCACAATCAAATACATCCAAATGTGTGTGTTAACCATAATGTCTCATTACAGATTATTTCCAAAATGCTTGTTTGGTGGTTACTCCTTCCTCCCGATTTACAAACACACATGACTCCCTCGTGGGATCTCAATCGGTAGCTGAAACCTGCACACTTATATCTGAGCCAACTCCTGTAGAACCCAAGCTGTTTTCTAGACACTGCAAAACACATCACTAAGTGCTTGTTAAAGAGAGTGATAACGTCAAACCGTGTTTTAAGGGGTTCTACTGTACTTCCTCTCGGTAAGAACATTATCACCTTCTCAGTGTGTCTGGGCAGGCCCCAGATTTGAACTGACACTCGCAAAGTAGAAACATGAACCATGAAACAGTCCTCAGACATGAGAGTGAGGAAAGAATTAAAAGAGTGTGCGCCGGGGAGTGACACGCACACACACAGTTTCGTTTGATTCTCTGATCAGATATTTGTGGCTGCTGCTGAATTCTGCTCGGTGACGCGAGTGCCTGGCCGTGCCGGGACATCTGGGCACAGCGAGGGGACGGACCGCGCCGGCCAACTACACCAACGCTCGTGCCAGGGAGGAGGCTCCGAGAACTGAGCGGCAGTATTATGCAAATGGAGTTTGGTTAATTCAGTGGTCCTGTTTGAGGGAAATCTGCCACCAACACCTGCCGCTGCCTCAGAACGCGAGGACGCAGATCAGTTGTGACACGGCCTTCATTAGATAAACAAGGCAGGTTCCCCATAACAGCATTTGGTGGAAGGCGCCATCATTTCTCGTACATTTAGATCACAGAGATTGGCGCTGACAGCGAGAACCTCCGGCACGCGGGCTCCCGACTCGCGGGGGGTGAACGGCACGGCGCGGCGCGAGCGCGTTCTCCGTGCCTTTCCGTGCGCCTGTGCGCGGGAGGGAGCGCGCGGGTCGATCCCGACCTCTCCTGTCCGCGCATTTCTGTCTGTCTCTCGCGCCAAACAAGATGACGACTGATGTATATTTCAGCTCCCGTTCCGCAATCAAAGAGGCTCTTGTGGCCTTTCTGAAGGATCATGTACATTTCATAAAGAGGGGCGGTGGAGGAGAGCTGGAGACAGCTCTGGCGGAAGGAGACAGCCTAATGTCTGTTTGCCTTTAAGTCTGACATCTCCTTCACTTAAACTGTCCTACTCTGGACACAGCGCTAGTCAAAGTGTGTGTGTTTGCGCGCGCACGTGCTCCCGTGCGTGTGTACATGTCCGTGCATAGGCATGTGTCCTCTGCGTGCGTGTGTGTTTGAGGGCGCATTTGCTGTGGCATTCGGAGTGAAATACGGCTCCCAGTTCTTGACAGAGAGTGAGACAGGAAGAGGAATCCTGCCAGGACTGTGATTGTGGCAGACGATTGCAGTATTTCATGTCTTGAGAGCAAGGAAGGCCTACAGCCTGTGGATGTGTGTGTGGGAGGAGGGAACATTTCCAGTCATATACTTATATACATATCAAATTCCACGTTGAAGCATTGAGGATTACAGGGTAGGAGTGAGAAGTGTGTGTGTGTGTGTACTCGTTGTGCTAGGGTGCAGGCCCGGAGGGGGCTGCAGGCTTCCTCAGCTCCAGTTTTGGCAAGTCCTGAGCCAGCCGTGTTGTTTTCTAATGATTCAATTGGCCAAAACAGCATATGCTCCCCTCTGCATCATAAAGTTCAATTAAACCTGGAGAAATTTGATTTCAGTGTCTGTGTGCGCATGCATGTGTGTGTGTGTGTAATCTGATTTCTGCTTTTTTATTGAGTTTCAAGCACAACACATAACACAACACAAAAAACACTTTACAGTAGATGGCATGCGTTTATAATGCCTTTATGAACACTTAGAATTTTTTAATGAACAAAATCACAACTTCAAATGTAGGTGTCCTTTTGTATGTGTTATTGATGCCTTTATATCAGCTATATAACACATAGAAACAAAATGTTATATGTTAGCTGTCCATTTGGATCTACCAACAAAACAGATGATCCCTTCAAATGGCCAAAAATATTGTTATAAGTTGTCAAAAAAAATATTATACCCCAAAACATCTCCACCTGTTGTGAATGACTTGTTATTCTGTTCTTATATTCTCTGGTGAAAATTGTTATTACTAACTGCCAGGATATGCTGTTTTTACAGTACATGCTTCATAAGAGTCTACATATGTTGCTTAATGATATCTCATGCACCAAGGTAGTCTATTTAGCTGTCATAATTGTCTAAAAATGGCACAAGTTGAGTTTTGACCCCCACTGTCTTATAATGTCTTTCTTTTCAGTAAATGATCAGAATACATGTCACTATATCTACTATACTATACATGTCATCATGTCTATACCTACTATACCTGTCTTTGATTCCAGAATATTTAGTTTACTTCAAGGCAAATTATCACATATTCTCAAAGTAAGTATAATGTATATATATATATATATATATAATTGGGAAGATATGATGAAGGGTTTGTTTACATATACAGTCATGTGGAAAAATTAGGACAATCCAATAAAATATTTTGTTATTTTTTAGGAAATATGGACTTATATATATATAAAAAGTGATGTAAATGAACCAAAAACATTGACATTTTAACCATGATATAATTTATTAAACAAAAGATTTACAAAGATGCCATTTCTCATTGAGAAAAAGTTAGGACACCCTATGCCCTAATAGCTGGTATTGCCCCCTTTGGCTGAAATAACCCAAATAAGACGTTTCCTAGAACTGTCTACTAGTCTCTGACATCGACTGGTAGAAAGTTTTCCCAAACCTCCATGTTGAATGTTTTCAACAGTGTGATGTTTGAGGGGTTTCTTGCATGCGCAGTTTGTTTCAAATCACCCCACAGCATCTCAATAGGATTAAGGTCCGGGCCTTGACTTGGCCATTCCAGAACTCTGTATTTATTTATTTTGAGCCATATTGTTTGAAAGAAGATATTGTTTGATATCCATGTCCATATTTCATAACAAATAACAAAATATTTCATGGGGTGTCCTAATTTTATCAAAATGAATATAATTTCATTTTTTGTTTTTAGTAAAGAGTCAATTGGAAGCAACTATCTATCGGAAAAGGAAAATCTATGTACTCTGTGCAGTTGCCTTGGGTAAAGTGCACACACACGCACTATATGGCATAAAAGTATGTGGAAACCCCTACAAATTGTTTAGTTCAGGTTTTTCAGACACACCCATTGCTCACAGGTGCGTAAAATCCAGCACATGAAATCCCCATAGATTAACATTGGCAGTGCAATGAATCAAACAAGTCACAATTGCCACAAGTCAATTTGTGAAATGACTGCCCTACTTGAACTGCCCCGGTCAACTGTAAGCGCTATAATTGTGAAGTGGAGCCACAACAGCCCAGCCACAAAGTAGAAGACCACTCAAACTCACAGAGCTGGGGACACGGGGTGCTGAAACGCATAAAAATCACCTTCCATCTGTTGAATCACTCACCACAGATTTTAACCCTGTCTCTGAATGAAACATCAGCACCAGAACTGTGATTTAGGAGCTTTACAAAAGACATTCCGCGGTTTAGCAGCTGGCAGTCTGCTTCACTATCTGGCAGTCTGTTGGGAAGAATTGGGTGTGGCTAATGCCAATGCTACCGTCCATAATGTATAATGCCTACTGCACAGTTTGGGGAGGAGGGATAATGATTTGGGATTTTCAGGTTTGGGCTAGGCCACCTAGTTCCACTGAAGGGTCATCTTAATGCTACAGGATGCAAAGACATTTTAGACTAGTGTGCCTCCGACTTTGTTGCAACAGTTTGGGGACGGTCCTTTCCTGTTCCAACATGACTGTGCCCCAGTGCACAAAGCGGGGTCCATAAATTCATGGTTTGAGGAGGTTGGTGAGGAACTTGAGGTTGATGAGGAACTTGAGTGACCTGCACAGAGCCCTGACCTCAACCCCATCATTGAGATGATTTGGAACGGAGAGTCCAACATCAGTGCGTGACCTCCTCACATGCTCATTTGGCTAAATGGGCACAAATTCCCAAAGAGACGCTCTAAAACCGATTTGTCGACTTTACATTGGGCTGACATTGAAATGAGGTTTGTGCGCTATATTGAGAAGAGACTAACATAAAGGTTACTGAAATTAAAAGCATTTTAGAGCAAATAAAATCTACAAAATGTATCACTCAATCTTTCAGAGGTCATGTCTAATTTAGCATCTTCTCATTCTATTGCAGCAGTTTGGCCTTCACGGTGCACCTCCTTCAGTTGAAGTAGCTCCGCCATAAAGGCTTCTGGGCGTTTTGGGGTACATCCTCTACAGCCAGCTCTGCAATTACCTTTTAAAGAGTCTCCTCATTGATGGCATGGTGGACAAGGATTTTCTTGTCCTTCTTAGAGATGCGAATGAATGTCATCTTTCACTTGAGTCTGATGTAAATCTTCAACAACAATCAACCACGGACCTGCATCTTTGTATTTATCAGGGTGTATGTATCAAAATATTGGTGGCAAAGAGAAGCAGTGCACTGTGCGTCTGTGTATGTAGTGATGTCCCTAAAAGTTGTACACTATAGAAAGTTTTTGGCTACATGACCTGTTGTATAAATAGTTGATTTTAGATCTAACAACACAATTATCAATACACACAGGCTTTAATATTGCTTTTTTCCCCCTCTGGCAGTATTTGCAGAGATAAAATGGAAGGTAAACGATGCAAATATCAGCCAATTTAAAGACAACCCGTGTTAAAACACAATGATTACACACCAGGTCCAAATATGTGTTCAGGTCAACCCGATGTGAATTTACGCTGACACACAATATAGAACTTGTGACTCACAGTTCCAATAAAAAATTCCAGACCAAATTAAACAGTCTCTGGTTGATAGATACAATCTGAGTCTGTTTTCTAACCTCAGCAGCTAGGACTGTAATTCGTTTGCAGTTGCAATGCAACACATTTGTGATGTTTACTACTACATATTGATAGACATCTGGTGCTCTATTCATTCCATATCAAACCCTGGGCTTACACACACACACACACACAACCAGACCAGGCGGAGCAAGGTGAATGGCTTCACCATAAATCAGAGGCCTTGGCCACAATATGCCTCCACTGTCACTTCCAGGAAGGGCTGCCTCAATGGCATGCGATTTTGGCACGGTACCGAAAGCATATTAGCTGTATTACTGGGACAAGGAGAATAGGTGCTTGCCCAACATCTTTGTTAGTACTGAGTCTGCTGTGTGGTGTGGAGAGATCTGAACAATAACCACCTTGTTTGGGACCGCCTCAAACTGAACTTGGCCTGATTCATGTTCACTTCTGAAGAGCAAACTGTTCTTGGAGCTGAGTGTGTTCACAGGGTTTTATAGTTATAAAAATATAAATGACATTTTGAATTATTGCATAAATACTAATGACTTGTCCTAGATTATAATGCTGAGTGTTGTCAAATATTTTAAAGCATAAAACCTTTGTAATATATAGATTTGTATTTAAAAAACATAGAACATTGAATTTGGCACCGCAGATACATTTGTTTTCCCTTTGCTGTTAAATAAAACCTAAAAAACTCTTTAAAAAGAATCTACAAATGCATATCCACAGATATTTCCTTGTATTGTGAATGCTGTTCAGTTAGCCCACAAATCCACACACAAACACTCACCCTGATCTTGTTATAATAGCGATTAACACGAAGAGTGAGACTGGGGTTTACAAATCAAAACGGAACAGAAAAGAAAATAAATCAAGGCTCTTTTGTTTTTTCTTAATTATGCATGTCTAGAAGGGAACCTCTCTCTCTTGATTTTTCTCAGTTGATTAACATACAGGTACACACACCGCGTGTGTGAGGCATGACAGAGTCTTTGCCGACGTGCTAGTGTTTGTGCGTTTGTCCAAGAGTGTGTGTTTACGTATCTACCATTTCTATCCTTTTGTCTACATGGGTGACACAGAAACCAATCCCTGGCGTGACAGAAGCAACACAATGTCTTGCCACCGCAAATCAAAGCAAAGAAGGGGAAAGTAACAAAAGAGCAACAATAAGCCCACTGGTTTGAGCTAATGGGCCTGTTTAGATGCAGTCAGACAACAGCAGCCGGGAAAGCGACCCTGGCGCTTCACCTAATCGTCTTCAAATTGTGTAATGAAGGAGACATGGGCGAAGCCAGCAATGGCTCTCCTGTTCGCGCAAAGGTACAGCGCTTGTTTGTGTGAATGTCTGGCAATTAAAAATAATTGGGAAGCAGGTTTTGCCTACGAATCTTCCAACAGTGCCAGTTCTGATCTAATGAAGGTTCATTAGGCAACGTTGAAAGCTGAGAGCGCCGTATGACAACGGCAATTAGCCAGGATCATAGGCGCACACACGCACGCGAAGAAAATCATTAAAAAATACCCTGGCCAAGATTAGCTTTTCCACTTAACGACCAATTCATTAGCTAATTGATTTTTTATTAGTTACAGGCAGAAAAGCCTGTTTGGGCTTCTGGCGCGGGTAATTAACAGCATTTATGCCATTAGTCAATCGTCTAATTTTGCAGCACACAACTTTGAAGCTGACGCGCAAAGCTCTCCAAAGACTGGGGGACATTTTGCTGTAAGGTATTTTCCTGTGTGTAGGTTAAGTTATTTCTTTATTATACTGAGGGGATCCTCTTCTCACCCTTGTCAGGGCGTGGAACCGTTACACTTGTTAATATGAAGTGATTGGTGATTCCCGCCAAGTAACTACGTCTCGGGCCTCAGTCTATGTGCAGGTGGATGGAATGGAGGGATGTTGTGTGGATTGGAGGCAGGAAGGATGTCAGCAATGAAAGATAAATAGAATACTTGGGATCCAAGTATTACTAGTTCGATTCATAGTATCTATATGTAACGTGACAATAGAATCTTAATGTCTCACTCCCTAGGTGAGAGTCCTACCTAGCTGGATATCATCTGAATCAAAGTGAGAGGGAATTACGTTAATGATCCCTCCTGGCCACAGAGACTGGTTCTGAATACTGACACACTTCTTTCACCTTTAGCTCGACAAAAGACTGGACTACAACATTCAGTGACAGTTGGGTTTTGCTGGAAAGCAGATAGGTGATAAAGATACAGTACAAACAGTACTATTCATTATGTAGACAGGGAAGCCCACCATCAAATTCCCCTATTGTTTACACTAAACATACAACATAGTGAACACCTACACCTTGTGTGTAACTAGATGCATCCAGGTTTAGTTGTAAGTGTTACTGTATATTTAAACAATAAAGCATGGGGGGGGGTGGTATAAGGCAGGTATTAGGTGAACAGCTGTTCTGGACAATGCACTTAGTTGTGGAATATTGGCAATACACACTTTTTGCCTTAAATCTATTATGAACATTTTACCAACAAAGTTAAAGCAAAAATAAACGTGTGACATCAAACCCGCGGTATATGGTCTCATATACTCAAGTATTTGGACACCCAACTATCAAACCTAACTAAGCTTATTGGACATCCCATTCCAAAGCCATGGGCAAAGCTCATGGACAGCCATCACTCTTTTGGGAAGGCTTTCCACAAAATGTTTGACTATTTGTGGGAATTTGTTCCCACTCAGCCAAAAGAGCATTAGTTGGGTTGTCACCCGCACTGATGTTGGATACAAAATGGCCTGGCTTGCAATCACCATTATGATCAATCCCAAAGGTGTTCCACACCATCCATGTCGAACCAAGTCTTTATGGACTCTGCTTTGTGCACAGCGTCACAGTCATGCTGGAACAGGAAAGGGCCTTCCCCAACAGTTGCCACAAAGTTGGAAGCACCCAATTGGCTAAAATGTATTTCCATCCAAAAGCATTAAGTTACCCTTCATTGGAACTAAGGGGCCTAGCGAAAACCTAAAAAACACAGCCCCATACCAGTATCCCTCCTTCACCATACTTTACAATAGGCACTATGCATTCCAGTATGAAGCGTTCTCCATGTGCAACACAGAGACTCATCACTCATCCCTCTTCTAGGCATTGTGCATATTGATGTGAGCTTTGTGTGAGGCTTTATGCTACACGGCCATGGAAACTCATTTTGTGCAGCTCCCGTTGTACAGTTCTTGTGCTGATGTTGCACACAGAGGCCATTGAGAACTCTGTTGTGAGCGATGCAACAGAAGATAGGCAATATTTTACACACTTTAGCACTCAGTGGCCCCGCTCCGTGAAATGGCATGATCCAACACTTCGTGGCAGGGCTGTTGTTTCTCCTAGATGCTTCCCCTTTACAATTATAGCACTTACAGCTGACATCTAGTAGGGCAGATATTTCAGGAACTGACTTGTTGCTAAAGTGTAATCCAATGAATAGTCACTAAGATCACCAGTATGACCCATTGTCCTGCCAATGTTTGACTATATAGATTTCTCAGATATGTGCTGTATTTTATGCACCTGTGAGCAATGGGTGCGGCAGAAACACCCAAAGTCAATAATTAGTATGTGTGTACCATCGCTAACAACCAATCAACAGTTGAGTTTGAACCACCAGGATTATAATATCAGTTTAAAACTGTTAGCTTTTTGCTGTTTGGCTGAAAGCTTTGGTATGTCTGATGGAACACCACGTTTGTGACATAAACATCACGTTTTACGGCTCTAATGATGTTGGTAACCAGTTTATAATAGCAATAAGGCACCTCTGGGGTTTGTGGTATATGACCAATAAACCACAGCCAATGCTGGCATCCAGGCACGGTGTGACAACAGGCACCTAGCATTGATATATTGACCATACACCACAGTCCCTGGTGGCTTACTTAACAACATTTTACTTCAGATGTTCTTGTTTATCGTTTGTGTTCAATTCTTCTGTCCTGGATTGATATACAGTATACATTAAGCTGTGACCAAATACAACGTGTCTATAAATTTGTACTCAATATCATGTAACTACGGTGCTTATGATAGTTGTTTAATGAACTCCAAAACAAAAAAGACAGAAAACATGCTCTATGCTCTGATGTGTGGTTGGGAGTGGATAAGTCAACCTCAGTGTCTCTTGAGAAAGATCTATGTATTAAATAAATATATACGTGTGTGAGAAGAGACAGTGATTTGGCCATTGAATCCGGCCTTCAACACAGCCTCAGGGCATTGCATGATGGCTCCTACCAGGACTAGTTGGAGTCCCCCTTCCTGGGTTACACAAAGCAGACGGCCTGGGAAAGAGAGAGGAGAGGAAGGATGTTGGTTTTAGATGGACCAAAATGTCCAATGGATGAAACTAGCTTTGCATTATCTTTACGACACAGACCAACCATATTATAGCAAATTTCATTATTTTATAATTACACGACTCATACAAACTTAAGGGAAAACTTAAATCTCATATTGGGTCTCATAAAACGGAATATATTAAAGATGTATTCCGTTTATATGCCATCCAATGGTATGCCACCCTAGACCATCACTGACCAACCACCAAACCGGTCATGCTGGATGATGTTGCAGGCAGCATATAGTTCACCATGGTGTCTCCAGACTATTTCACATTTTCTCAGTGTGAACTTGTATCTCTGAAGAGAACGGATGACAAAGGTGGACCTGCCACTTCTGGTGTTCTCTGGGAAATGCCAATCGAGCTCCACAGTGCTGGGCTGTGGGCACAGGTCCCACTAATGGGCATTGGGCCCTCATGCCACCCTCATAGAGACAGTATGGTCAGAAACATGCACACCGGTAGAATGCTGCAGGTCATTTTGTACTGCTCTGGCAGTGCTCCTCCTGTTCCTCCTCAAACAATTAATCAGATACTGTTCTTTCTGCTGGGTTGATTACCTTCTGCCTACCTGCTCTTTAGACTGTACTGGGAGACACAGCAAACCTTCAGCATCCTGGAGGAGCTGGACTGCCTGTGCAACCTGAATGGGCTCATGTTGCCAGTTGTGACAAGTACACTAGCAAAACTAGAGAAAAATCAGGCATTAAGGAAAATCAGTCATTAAGGATAGAGCAATTGTCTCACCACCTGAAAAACCATATCCTTTTTGGGGGTTGTCTTGCTGTTGCCTCTCCAGTGCACCTGCTGTCACTTTCATTTGCACCAAAATAGGTGACATTGATTCTCAACCGCTTATGCGTCCTCACTGGACAGATTGATTTCCCTGACGTTTAATTGACTTGCTGTTGTACTGTGTTGATAACGTGTTCCCTTGGGGTTATTTCAGCAGCTTTTATAGAAAGGTTTTTTCTCACTGCTGTTCAACAGGATTGTTAAAGCTGTGGAAACTTTCCTCAGAGAATGTATCGACTCCCCTCCCAACCAGCTCGAATTTGCTATGCCCAACTCCCACGAACTGGTACAATGGTTAATAGAGAATGTCCCTTTTTCAACTTTGTGTTATGTTTCTAATCCTAAAAGTTAGTTTTAGGTTTCTAACCCGGTAGGTAAGTGCTCTTCAAACAATATTTATTTTACATTGTAAATAAAGTGGCCGTGCTATATCTGCAACAATAGTAGAAGTATAGTGTTTCACAACATTTACTCACTAAAAATGATTTTCAGTGCATACAAAACCACACCTATTGATTCCTATTCTACATATATTATTTCTGTTCAGATTAGAAAATAATAATTGCGTATGGTATCACTGTCCCATATAAATCAATTTGTCTTATTTTAGGTCTAATTTGTACAGATTTTGTAAGATAGTCCATAAAATAGGATTTAGAACTTGCTTGTACTAGTGTGCAACCTTCCAAAAACATCTGGGACACTTTTCATTTTTACATATTATCA
The DNA here is from genome assembly GCA_016801125.1 of Novumbra hubbsi. Classification (NCBI taxonomy): domain Eukaryota; kingdom Metazoa; phylum Chordata; class Actinopteri; order Esociformes; family Umbridae; genus Novumbra; species Novumbra hubbsi. The sequence continues at coordinate 44,295 of JACXGK010002081.1, read as the reverse complement.
CTGTGGGTTTCAGTACATAACAATTTGCTCAATGATGATATGTTAAGCATTTCTCAAAATGTTAAATATAAAATGTATTCATTTAGAAAATAATATAGATTATTATTATGAGTTAGTTATTATATATATGTTTAATGCTCACAAACCCCCCATTACTAACAAGTACTAAATACACATAAATCGAAATGAAATATGTTGTAGCCAAAGAAAGTTCTGTTTGGCCATTGTTCAAAAAACAAACATGAATGATTAAAACAGCAGGGTAATACTGAGACTGTCATGGGGACACTGCAATCCTGCTGAAAAAACAACAGAGGGGAGAGTAGGAGAGAGGGGAAAACTCGGTTGTGTGCCTCAAAATTAAGCAAAAATCTCCCCCACCCTTTAATCTTTCTTTCTCCTCTCTTTCTCTCCCTCCTTCAATCCATGATACACACACGCGCACACACATACTCACAGCATGCAATACCCCAGGCCCTGCCATTTGGCTAGTATGGCAGTGTTATTGTTCTGGTTGGATAAGCCCCAAATTAGATGTCACCCGCAGTGGAAGAGGTTAGAGTTCAGGGTCTGTGTGTGCATGTGTGTATATTTGCCCACTAAAACACCATGAACCCACTGCGTGGAGAGCGGGGGTGATTCAGAGAACCCCTGGGCTCCAGTACCGGTGAATACCAACCACTCCAACAATGGGATGCCCAGGGGGAAATCGGGACCCAGCTAGGCAGATGGGGGGGCCCGATGTGTTGGGTTCTTAGGGGTGTATCCACAGATGGTGACCCCCCTCCCCTTTCCGACTCCTTTGCTTTCCCTAGTCTCATCACCCTTTTCCGGTACTCCCCTTCTTCCATCTCTCTCAAGGGTTCCCAACTTTTAAAAGAGTTCTAAAATAAAAAGTTGTTGTCTTGTGCTGTCATGAAGGTGAACATGCCCTAGAGTGTATCCATTGATGTGAATAGGATCTTCTGAAGTCTAACAAACTGAATTGCTTCAGTCTAACATAAATTTCAAAAAAACACAAGGTCAAGGGGTGTACCTTCAAGGTTGAAAGCCCCATGCTTTACTCCTCCATACCTCCCTATGTCTCGTATGTTCCCATGCCTTTCTTTCATATGGAATTCACTACTCCATCTCAGTCCTGCTCCTCTTTCTTGTCACACCAGGTCCTGTCATTAATAAATTCATCCTAATGAGCTACTTCTTTCTCAAGACTTGAAGAACATAAATCAACCTCTGTAAATTACCAAAGCCTGCATCTCTTTTTCTCTCTCTCTCTCTCTCTCACTCCCTCCTAGCACAGACAGAGCAGTTACCCAGAATCTTTCTGTGGGGAGACTCTTTAATGCATGATTGAGCAAGTGTAGTTCAGCTCTATAAAAGCATGTCTGCGTGTCCACGTCAAATGGCCTTGCCCTCGGTAACCGACACTAGAGGGACTCCATAAAGCACGTTGTAGCAAGACGCGCGTGCACAAACATCTCTTTACCTCTCGCTTTGTCTTAAACACTCACTGAACGGGGGCCTCAATGGTCTCAGAAGACATAGTTAACAAGTTAGGGAGAGCGTTTCTCTGCCAACAGGGAACTTGATCCATCTTCCTATTAAAAAAAAAAAAATGTATGCTACAGATTATGACTGCCTAACATACTCCAGTCAAGGATTTGACCACCCTTGTGATGCAACCATCCAGCAAGTCAAGTCCGGAAAAAAATTATATACGGATTCCAGTGTTGCATATTGAATCCTCTGGAAAGAATAACTGAAGCAAACTAGAGCTAATAAAACAGTATTTGCAGTTGGTATTCATTATGTATCTTGGGATTGCAATGTGTAATTCAAAACTGTCTATACAACCTTAACAGATACATCTAGAGTAAGTAAGATGATGTAATTCAGTAAGCAATTATGAAATACTGTTTCCAGTGGAATCCAATTCATTCTCAACTCTCAAACATATTTAATTTATAGCATTTCTCTAGAAATTACATGTTTTTTTACCCTTACGTACCAAAAATAAAACATAAATGTGCTGTAAAGGAACGCCACATGACTCTTAATTTATAACTTACCTGTGTGTGGTTGAAGAATAGATTATCAGCTTGTATCTGAGGCTGTGTGTATGCATATTTGGCTTGCCATTTAGAAATGACAACAGTTGATATTCCCATAAGGGAACCATAATTATTACGACAGGTGTTTCTGATTTGTGTCGGTGTATCAAATGATTCCTGCCGGCATAAGAGGGATGGCAATATCTAGTCTTTATTCTAGGCTTTGTGTTTTCCTTTGGAGTCTGATATTGGTGTTTATCAACAACTGTACCAAAGGGAAATTATTGAAAAGATTTAAACAAACCAAGCAAAGTTTAAACTACATAGTAAAAAAGTTGACCAATAACACTACAACAGGTTTAGGTCTTCTGTCTTAAAATATTCAAAAGTAGGGTTGACACCCCAACTCTCCCTGATAATTTTCCTCCATTTTAACTTTCGTGGGCCGGAATATGAATTTTTTAATAAACCTGAATATGAATATGGATAATTGATATCGCTGTATCAAGAAATGACTAATGTAAGTAATGGTGCATTAAATAAACTGTATTTTCCACTTAAACAGTCAAAAGTAATTATTTATCATGTTTGAGGGCCATAAAAAGAATGAACCAAGAAATATTACAATTAAAATGTTAATCTATAAATAATAATTCACTTTGGAGAACACACATTTTAACACATATCTAAAAAAACATTTAAGAATATGGCTTGAAATGTCTACAACTTGCTCCTGTGTGTAGGCTATCTATACTTTTGATCAACAAACTAGTAGCTGTCAGGCAGCTTCTACTAGGGTTTGATTCAAGCCTGCTGCTGTAGTGTCCTTTTCCCGATCAGGGTGTACTACACTACACTGCTCAAACTAAGGGCACACCCAATCATCACAGAATTACATCAAGTCAATAAAACTTCATGGATAGCCTTCTGTCCAATTCGGAAGCATAAGCAATTGTCATCTGTTTTGGTGCAAACAACCAGTTCGAAATCAATGTCATCTGTTTTGGTGCAAATGGAAGTGACAACAGGTGCACTGGAGAAGCAACAGCAAGACAACCCCTAAAAAGGTAATGGTTTTACAGGTGGTGGCCACAGATAATTGCTTTCTCCTTATCCTTCCTGATTGATTGTGTTTTGCTAGTGTCCTTGTCACTACTGGTAGCATTAGGGTGGTCCTTCCCTACGTGCTATCACAAGAAGGTTTACTGTGTCTTCCAGTACCGTCTCAAGAGCAGGGAGGAGATCCCAGTAGAGGGGCCATTACACAGAGAGAGCCAGAGAGGACCGTAGAAGGGCTTCTGCAGGACTGGTATCAGATCCTTTGTGCAAACAGGAGCAGGAGGAGCAGTGCCAGAGCCGTACAAAATGACACCCAGCATGCTACTGGTGTGCATATCTCTAACCAAACTGTCAGAAACAAACTCCATGAGGTGGGCATATAGGCCCAACACCCTCTCGATTGGCTTGGCCAGAAATCACCAGAATTGGCAGGTCCGCCATTGGCGCCCCATTCTCTTCAAAGATAAGAGCAGGTTCACAATGAGCATGTGACAAAAGTGAAAGAATCTGGAGACGCCTTGGTGAATATATTTCAGTATAATGCCTGGTCTGTGGAGACATATCTTTGAAGGGTTGCACATATCTCTATCGGTACCTTGGCTGCTGTTAGTTTCTGGGATGAAATCCTCAGACCAATCGTCATAAGTTACGCTGGGGCAGTGGGCCCTGGGTTCCCCCTGGTGCAGGACAATGCCTGGCCACAGGTGGCCAGAGTGTGTAGGCAATTCCTGGATGATGAATGCATTGATGCTATTTATTGGCTTTCATGTTCCCCAGAACTGAATCCATCTGAGAACCTTTGAGAACATTTTAATCTGTGACGTCATTTTGTTCTTAACCAATTACACAATGTAAAGATGTTGATCTTTAATAGGTGTTGTGCTCTTCAGGACCTTCAAGATGTGTGATTTATGTGTTCTCTTAATGATTTTAAGCAGTGTACTTACACTTCCAAGGGCAATCTCAGTTTTTAACAATTGCTTTATTTACTCTGAAATGATCTTGCACTAGAATTGCCTAGCTAACTTCCATTAACAGTAAAATACGAAATCTGATATTCTCTAAACAGATCTCAAACTGTTTGTGATGTGGTAGGTTCAAAGCAATGCCCACTAAACCGGCACACAGTCTCATTTAGCATGGCATCCGTTGGTTTCTGCCTCTCCAGGCGGTTAGGACCAGCACCAACCCCACCTGTGTGTTACTGTATTCTAGTAAAGCAATGCTCTTTGATGCTCTTAGTATTCCAGCTGTAACTACATTGTTGCCCTTATCAGAAGATGCATTCAACATTATTATATGATCTAATAAACATAGATATTCATAACATTTGTTGGGATCTCACCACTGTTTTATTACTACAAACACCTTGTATTCAGGTTTCTTTATGAAATGCCAATATGCTGTCAAAGCTCTTGGAATTCAATTGGGTGTTTGCCTTTATGGTCGGTGCTTTTAGTAAGGCCTTCCGAAATGACTTTAGATCCTGTCTGTTAAGAATTGTCTATAGAGTACCATATCCAATGCAATCTATTTGTAGGGCAAACATACATCATATAAACATGACAAAAAGACTGGGATCTCTGTCGAACATTAGAGTAAACAATTGGGAAAATATCTCTATCTATCTCTATCTTTTACTCTATCTACTGTCAACCCACAGGGCAAAGAGGTCTCAGATTCAAGGGCATTTATTTACGTTATTGCCTAAAATGCAATGCATACTTAAAAGGTAAAACAGTAATCCACTGACAATTCTTTAAAATCTCATGTTCTTCTGTATTTTCTCTCTCACTCTGCTCTATCTATATTCAATAATCCCTGGTTCAGCTTTGTTTAACTTTGATATTATTACAGAAGGTCTGATGAAACCGAATTATAGCATGTGGACCAAATGCTAAGCACTATGTTTGGCATATGTCTAACACCACAAATTATCCTGAAACCCACTCCTTAAAATGAAGCATGATGGTGGAAGCATCATGCTATGGGAATTAGTGTTCTGGCTCTGGAAAGCTTGGGACAATAGAGGGCAAATGGATGCGGCCAAGTACAGAAAAATCCTGGGAGAACATTAATCATGCATCAGGACAATGACCCCAACCATACAGCCAAAGCTTATCCAAATAGATCAGTCGCTGTAATTGCTGCCAAAAATGCCTCTACCATATATTGACTACATTTGGGTGATTTTTTTGTGTTTTACAATTCATTTGTAACAATTTATTTATTTTATTTTTCCCTTTTTCAAGCAGGTCAGTAATAAGATCTTATTTATTTTCAGTAGAACATTTTGTAAATGGTAGTTGTTCAGGGAGAGATACATATCTTCACTGATTGCCTGTTAATTAACTGTGATAGTATTCTACACCATGTGATTTGAAATGGCGGTTTCACAGTGTTCCTAATATTTATCATGGTCTCACGTATGGTGTAACCGTACAAAATTATAATCAGGATGGAAAGGTTTTAAGAAAAATCACTAACATGTTTATTTCAGGCAATCTAATGCTTTATACCTAGTTTCAGTGTTAAAATTTAAATCTGGTTGACCATTTGTTGCAAAAATGTATTATTTATGTTTTGAATTCTAGTTTTCTACCCTAATGTGTAATTCGGCATTTTCACACAAATCATTTCGTAGAAGCGCTTATTCAGAATGACTATACATTTCATACTTGCAAGCTCTACCAACTCAGCTACACGGGACCATATTGCTCGATTCTCTTCTCAAGGGGAGGGGTACAGGCGACAGCAAGATGATGCTGTTGCCCCTCCTTCTCATGGCACGAATGAATGTAAATTGTTGTACCAAACATTTAACCACCCCCAACAATTTAATATTAATAAACAATCCCCCCAACCACAACCAATGTATTTTTTCTATATAAGATTAGGTCTCCAAAGGCTGACATTTTGTAAGATGTAACTTTTTAAAATACACTGTGCAGCCACTTTAGTTTGTTTTTGTTTTAAGCTTTTCCCAAAACTAGGCACTTATAAACGTGTAAAACGAACATACGCTGTGAGATTAGCCCAATATGTGTATTTTGAATCATTAACTTAACTTTAGTACTTTTATTTCAATGCAGCTGAAACCAGCTCTGCTAACTTGTTAGGTAAAAATACGTGCCATCGGAAGATTCTGTATATAGCGCAGATTTCAATTAAACATGTCTTCACTTTACGTATGTTAACATGTCTTGCAGTAGTCTATCTTTGTTTAATAACATGTGGATAGCCAAAATCTTATTCCTCAGAAAAAATTACGAATGAATACGATAAATAATGCGTCATTTGCCTAGATGGCTAAACATCGTCCTCATGACAAACACCGTAATGAAAAGTTTGACAGACTCTCCCTACAATCATCCCGCAAAAGTAAACCATCTTCTTATTTAAGTGGTCGAAAATGTTGATGACTTCAAGCCATCATTTGGTAGAGATTAATTAAAATAGCGCAAGTAGAGTAGCCTGACTGATCAAAGATGCTCCAAAGATTATGCAGGTTGTCTTTCCCAACTCCAAGATACAGGTATAGAAAATACCAAAAACATAACTTTTGTGTTTACATTCCCCACAGAGTATTCCAAGACCTCACATGAGGTGGGAATTCACATTTAAAAGTGTAAACAATGTTTTAATGAGATTCAAGTAAATGTCTACATTATATCTTATGGGTTTCATGATAAACATTCAGATTTATCTCAATTTACATAATTTGTCAAAGGTACAAGACTAAGTATGTTGTAAGGTAGATGTTTTGTGTCAATAGGTAAAGATTAAGAAATATGGAGCACCAATGCATGAAGGAAGGAGAACTGATGGATGATTACAATATGTTTTGTTTTTATTGATCATTAGATTATGACATTACCTCTAACCAAATAGTTATGAACAGTGCTTCACTTTTTCCAAATGTTCTTATGTTACAGCCTTATTCCAAAATTGATAAAAAATTCTATGCACAATACAGTATAATGACAAAGTGAAAAAAAGGTTTAATATCTTTAATATTCTTTGTTTACATCTTTATAGATTTGCAAAAATTAAGAACGAAAATATAAACATGTCAATAAGTATTCACAGCCTTTGCTCAACACTTTGTTGAAGCACCATAGTATTTTTGAATATGATGCTACAAGCTTGGCACACCTATTTTTGGCCAGTCAAGCTGCATTAGTTTGGATGGGGAGCACCAGGGCACAGCCATTTTCAGATCTCTCCAGAGATGTTCGATCAGGTTCAACTCTGGGCTCTGGCCTCTCAAGGACATTCATACTCCTTTGTTATCTTGGCTGTGTGCTTAGGGTTGTTGTCCTGTTGGAAGATGCCTGGTTTCCTCCAGACATGACGCGTGCATTCAGGCCTAAGAGTTCATCAGACAAGAGTATTTTGTTGCTCATGGTCTGAGAGTCCTTCAGGTGCATTTTGTCAAACTCCAGGCGAGCTGTCATGTGCCTTTTACCTAAGAGTGGCTTCCTTTTGGCCACTCTAGCCTACAGGCCTGATTGGCGGAGTGCTGCAGAGATGGTTGTCCTTCTGGAAGTTTCTCCTCTGTTCACAGAGCAACGCTGTCAGAGTGACCATAGGGTTCTTGATCATCTCCCTGACTAAGGCTCTTCTCATTATAGGAAGAGTCCTGGTGGTTCCCAACTTAATTTAAGGATGATGGAGGCAATTGGCTCATTGGGACCTTCAACGCTGCAGAGTTTGTTTGTACCCTTCTCCCAGATCTGTGCCGTGATACAATTTCATAGACTTCATGGCTTGGTTTGTGCTCTAAAATGCCCTGTCAACCGTGGGACCCTATATAGACAGGTGTGTGCTTTTCCAAATCATGTGCAATCAACTGAATTTACAATCAAGTTGTAGAAACATCACAAGGATGATCAGTGTAAACAGGATGCACTTGAGCTCAATTTTAAGGGTAATGGCAAAGGCTGTAAATACTTATGTACATTTTTTTTTCTTTAGTAGATTTGCAAAGATTTAAAAAAACGTTTTTCACATTACCATTATCGGCTATTGTGTGTAGAATTATGAGGGAAAAAATGAATTGAATACATTTTTTAATACGGCTGTAATATAACAATATGGGGAAAAAGTCAAGCGCTGTGAATACTTTCTGATTGCAGTGTATGTATGTGTATAACGGGTATGTGTATAACAGGCTCCCGCGTGCCTGTATGCACTCCCGACAATGTCTGTGCATGCTCTTAATGTGAGGGCAGACGTTGCGTGGGGGATCTTCTCCCAGACCTGGATCACGGCGTCATTGAGTTCCTGGACAGTCTGTGGCGCTACTTGGCAGCGTTGGATGCACCGACACATAACGTCCCGGAGGTTCTCAATTGGATTCAGGTCTGGGGAAAGGTCTGATGGCCTAAACTTTTTCAGGAAAATCTTATAACACAGTGACAAAAGGCCAAGCAACTTTTCGGTGGCGACACAAGCAGCTGCATATAGAAACATCAATCATTAATGTTCGCTAGTGTACACCTATACCAGGGGTCTTCAAATCTGGACCTCCAAGCCAATTCCACTCCATTTTTTCATTGCAACCCACTAATTAGAGACATATTTAGAACTGGGATACTAGGTGGGAGCAATTAATGATGAGGTAGAACAGAAAACCAGCAGGTTCTGGACCTCGTAATGTAAGATTTTAATACCCCTGACCTATACCCTCAAGCATGTTGAATGGGCACCAAATGAGGATACTCCACTCAATTGGGCTGTGCTGACCAATTTTCAAACTTTAAAGTTTGACAATTAACATATGAGTGTACTAATGAAGAGAGACCCATAATTTGAAATGCCTTGCTAGCAGGATGGACGGCATTTCTGCCACGGCCGTCCTGCCATGGCCAGTGCAGCCCTCGCACTGCAAGGAGCAGAGCGCCACGCTTTCAACAACTGCGTTCCTCTCATGTGTGAACAGGGGTGAGGGGCTCCTTCAGAGCAGGGGCTACATTCTGTCCAGTACGGTCACCTAGACGTCTTCATTAGGGGTATCCGGCGATGTTTAGCAGGACATACGGCATTACCCCTCACACATAAGGGGTGAAAACGCTTGTCGCTCCGCTAGTGACAATGGAAGGCAGCTAAAATCGTCCCACCTTTGGATTTTCTTTCATCCAGTTACTTTCAACTGGGACAAATACCCGTTCAAGGGGAAGAAGGTTGGCCATACATGAACAAAACAGTGGTGAAGTAATCTCTATTCATTCAAATGAAACTCACTAGCGGTGGATTTAAGCACATTTCTTTGCTATAGCCTACTGGCAGTTGAAAAGAACTGTGGCAGCCCCCACAGAAACTGTTCGATTACGAAAATGTGTGCATGCCATTTGTTTTTAAATTCAGCTAGCAAGTCGCTGGTATTTTTTTTTGGTTGATAGCTAAAGCTAGCACTACTAAATACATATTACCTATTAACAGTTTAAGTGAAACTGTAGTAGGTCAAGACTTTGACCAGGCTAATTTTTTTTTCTGTTCTTTTACTAGTAATTTTGCTCTTCGTCCTAGGTGTTGTTGTAATGTAGGATATGAACTGTTCAGGATAATACCTCCTAAAAGCTTTCCTGTTGGTTTCCGCTGTGCTCTGATTGGCTTTCAGCGGTTCTGCCACGGCCAGTGCAGCCCTCGCACCGCCAGGAGCTGAGCACTCCGCTTTCAACAACCGCGTTTCGCTTTTGTGTGAACGTGGGTGAGGGGTTCATAGGGGGTCTACAACCTGTCCAGTACGGTCGCCTATACGTTCTCGCTAGGGGGAGCCCTCGAGTGGATGTTTAGCAGGAGGACCGAAGATAAGTGATGTGGAGCAGGATGTTGAGCAGGACGGACCGCGGATGTGTGATTTTGTTTTGCCGGCGGGTATCATCAGGCTACCAATTGGCTCACTCAAGAACTACTGTTTTTGAAAGTCCTAATATTTGTCACATATATTTAGTTTTTATATAAAATGAGTAACGGCAATTCATTTATTATCAATTGATAATATATTCTTGATTGAAAAGAAAATAAACACTCCGTTATGACACAATTGATAGCTCGCGTGTAGTGGGTGGAGCTGCAAATCATTCGCTCCGACTGTGCACAAAGCAAACTATCACGATGACAATTTCATAGGGTGCTATATGGCTAGACGTTGCTGCTTGTACTAGTCCTAGTTACACAGTAGTTTACCGTTGTTGTTTTAAAATAATAACACAACTACTGCGCGAGTCGAGCGTAAAAGTCTACTTCAAAATGTACATTGTTTGTTTCGAAAATGCATAATTTTACAGTAGCTTAGCAGCCAAAGCAGCTGAAATGCCATATCATACATTAGTTAAACTTAACATTTACCAAGAGTTCCAGTTTTGTATTTTTAATAAATAAAGCCTAGCTCAGTTTGTTTACATTGTCTTTCTATTTTTATGACTAATGCTGTCATTATATTGGTGTTGTTTAGTATTCATATTTTTTAATTAAAATAAGGCAAAGTGCAATTGTATTTCTTTGTTTATAATAATGTTATTTTTCTTTGTAAGACTTACACTGCCGTTAATGTTTTGGTGGGATTTAGAATTTCTATTTAGAAAATATTTTTTGTGAGACTTGTATTTGAAATTGTATATGTGGAAATTGACAAAATTAATTACTATACTTTTTATTATTTTGACATGACAGACGTGGGAAAGAATGACATAAAATTAGTTGACAAACGGTGTATCTGTCAATTCATGTCTTTTGTTTTTACCGGTATAGAATCAGCTTTATTGCCACGTATGTTTACACATACAATTACTTTGCTTTGGTATGGTACAAAGTTCAATGTTTAAAGAGATAAAAGGTTAAATTGAATAGCATTTGCTCCTTTTTCATCCATCTTTGTTTGGTCTTATTGTACTTTACAGATACACAACCTCATACATACAAATTGTAAGACTTCAGTGCCGTTTTCGCCTAAAACAAACATAAAACAGTTCTTCATAACCTTACCAGTGCAAACAATCTTATTCATAAAGATCACAGAAATAGAAAGTCATTGGACTAAAATCCTAATTTGATTGATGATCGCTTCCATTATTCAACATTATTGTTACATTTAATATATGCTCTCCGCAGGACATCCAGATCGCTTCAATGCTGACCTCCAAGCTACTTTCCTGTCGGTACAGACAGTGCCTTACTTTACCCGCACCACATCACTCATCGCACCTGCGTCCTGCTCGAACATCGTCCGTCCGTCCTCCTAAACATCAACTCGAGGGCTCCCCCTAGTGAGTACGTGTAGGTGACGGTACGGTCTTTATAACCAGCTAGCTATTAGTCTCGTATAATGGGCTAGTTATCAATAATATTTGCCGTGAACTTAGGCTAGTTCGGCCAGGTTATTAGCTCTACTATCTCATTCTTAATTTAGCTAGCTAGCACCTTACTAATACTGCAATAATGTACTGTTATAACTTTTCGGTAAGATGCCTCTAGTTTTATGGGGTTTTTCCCGCATAACCATAAAATGGTCCAAAAAAAGAAAATATCCAGTGAACAGCAATATATTTGTGCAAAAATGCTTTCGAGCTGATAGGAAGGCAACAGTAACTGAAATAACCAAGGCATACAAAAGAGAATTTCTGAACACACAACACATCGAACATTGAGGCAGATGGGCTTACAGCAGCAGAAGACCACAAGAAAAGTTGTATGCCATGTATTTTTGTTCAATTGCTATCTTTTATTTTGAAATTACTCATTTTATTTTTTAATGCTTCTGATGATCTTTTTTTGTTTTAATATGTCAAGCTGTGATTTGGCAATAGATATTTTTGTATTTTTTTACAGAATGTGTGTGTGTGATGTCATGTCCCACTGTAACATTTTATTGAAGCTTCAGGTTGACCTTGCATGGAATTATCTACATATTTATAAAGAAATGATTCATTGTTTTTTATTAAGACATTATTCATTGTGCTTTTAAAAGGATGGTGGGATGGATGTGCATGTTCTCATTTTATTGTGATATTGTGCAATAATTACATCAATAAATGATTACTAATTTACAGACAATCATTGATTGACCATATAGGTCTGCTTGACAATAGTAACTTTAAAATGCATTTTCGAAAATAAACATTTGGATTTAAGAAGAAACTCAGTAATAACTCAAAGCTAGGTGCAAAGGTGCTTGATTAAGTAAAGTAATCGTCCTTCTCCTAGACAAACCCCACTGGTTCAAAATAAATCAGTGCTGGATATTTTCTATATAGACCCAGCAAAGGGCAACATAAACGACGACCAAACTTGGGTCAATTTTGACCTAGCATTTTGTAAAATTGAGCGATTTCAATTCAAGTTACTGAGTTTGCTAATTTTGCACTTCATGGCACCTGCATCACATGTATTAGTTAATGCTATTATTTGATCCGAGTTAGGATTTAGCATAGGACGTAGCCACATGGCTCACACCATGGTAATTAAAATGATGTATTAAAAGTGTTCATTCCTTAGTAAAAAAAAAAGTTAATGTATGGGACAACATGTAAGATTTTCTTCGTTACTGACCACACACACCCTTTTAAAGTCAAATCAGGGCTATTATAAACCCTGCATCATATTGTCATCGAGGCACACGATTTGTGTCGTGGGGAGGATTTACGTCCATTAACAACAAAGGGCGCAGTTCATGGCAGGAGGGAGAATCTCTCGGCCCGTGCGCGTCAGCCGCTGGGATGGGAGACGGGGTTTGTGATAAATGGAGAGATATCAAAACACGTCATTAGAGAGCACAGCTTTACTGAGCGCTTTCACACTACCAAGGCGCTCCGGGTAGAACACCCCAGGGACTGCTCTCTTCTCTCGGCCTTTTGTGTTTCTGAGCTGGACCGATCCATTCGTTTTAGATAATGTTCAGCTATTAGCCTATGTTTTTCCATGAACATCCTGGATATAAATCAGATAACATTTTCCGCCACTTGTAATTCTATTGATTATCCATGTATTATATTTTAGAATAGATCTAAACATTTAGCACTCCCAGAGGTGTTTGAATAAAATGAGTTACAAACAAAATCTGTCTTTGTCAGATCGAACAAACTAATTTATAAGGAATATATTCACATATTTGAGTAGGATTTCACATAGATACCCCCGTCTTTGTTATCTCCCAAAAACGTGAAATATGTGCATGGAATCGTTAAAAAAATACTTTAAAATATCTGCGAATATGGTATTTTCATTAGCCTAACGTACAATATTAAAACCTTTAACGCCAGTCGCCTATCGGAAATCATTTATCCTAAATGCCATTCGTAATTTAAAAAAAGATTCAACCTAAATGAGTCAACAAAAAAAAATATGTCTATTGGGTCATATTTTTATTTGTTTTCACCTAATTAGTTTTACCTGGTTTCTCGTTGAATATTGTTATAGACATTAACAAATGCCTAGTCTATTGCCAGACATTTTTGCAGATTCTTAAATAGCGGTAGCGTTTGCTTCTAATATTTTGTCATTCTGCGTTTTGTTTATATCTGTTTGTGTTATAGGACCACTTACGGGCGTTTATTCGTATGTTTTTCCTCAGACACGAGAAGGACCAACACCAGCCACTCCGTATTCATATTTCATAATCACGTTAATGAAATTATCACCGAATTAATTATGTTCAGATCTGCACGTATTTTACAATAAGGCATTTTAATGACCATAATTGAATTAACTGCCTTTGTCGAAGCATTGATTTCTGGAAAAGCTGTTGAAAGTTGAATTCAGACAAGTCGAAGAGCCCATAATTGCCCAAGACAGAGATGGGGGCTGGGCTGAGGTAGCCATGTATAAATAGTGTGCTCTCAAAAACACAGTCATAACAGCAGGAGTGATCTCACCTCTTCTCCACCCCCAATACTGCCGCTTTTTAAAACAGAACGCGTGAAGAGCAGACAGCTAACGTTATAGGTAATTTTAAAGTGGATTTCCGTGCTCAGGACCACTGAACGGCCATGGAAGAACTTACGGCGTTCGTCTCGAAATCTTTCGACCAGAAAACCAAGGAAAGCAGCAAGGAGAGTATCACATACAGGGAAGTTTTGGAGAGTGGCTTGGCGCGGGCGAGGGAGCTGGGGAACTCGGAGACAAGTCTGCAGGACATAACGGAGGGCAGCAACCACTGTCCGGTGCATCTATTCAAGGAGCACGTAGAGCTAGAGAAAGAAAAGCTCAAGGAGTTTAACGTTTCCAGGTCCACGGAAGGTACGTTTTTATTCATTCGCTTGAGTATTATGGGGTGCATTCTTACAGGGAACCAAGCCCTTGGTTTTTTGCCATTATTTTCAGTGCGCCAACCACGTCGAATCTAATGCATGGTGTTGACATAAATGACCATGACAAAACCATCAGAATTTAGGTTATTTCAGTTTTAAAGTCATTTAAAACCCTACAGCCTATAGACATATGTTTTGCTGGGAACGCAGTCCATACAAATTTAGCCCACATATTTATATTATAACATAGCATTATTCTCTAACTGCTGTTAATAGCTGCATTGACGAATTATAAAGATTAATAGATTGGGATTGATCACGATTAGATGCATCATTATTGGCGGAATACGATGTTTCCGAGGCACAATAAAGTGATACTTTCAAATCTGCCAGTCAGCATACAGTAGCCTAACCTACTCATTTTAAACTGTCGTTAATTTTACCAAAAATATATCCATATATATGTATATATATATATCCATACATATATCAATAGGCTGTCCATAACTATGTCGTTCTTGCGTACATTTGAATGGCATAACAGATATACATGTAACTTTGTTCACAAAATTAGCCCGTGAACCTCTAAGTTGGTTGTGTTCTCTTTTAAATTTAGCATATAGCGTATGAGGGTATTGTATGAACGTATAGGTTACATTTTCTAAAGCCTAATTGTTTATCACACAATAGGTCCGTCTAAATTAGATAACACATATGTCGTGGATAGTAATATTCACAAATACAAACCTGAACCCTCTTCATAATCTAAAACATGTATAACTGTAAGATAGTTATGCTCATTGTAACCGTTTGAAATAGTGTGAATTACCTGTATATACATTCATATACTATGAGTTCTATACCAGGTTTTTAACGACCAATTGTTGTGGTATTGTTATATTTTGTGTTATTATAAGTTTGTGTATCTTAAGTAGAGATTTATTTTAAGGAAGTGACCGTGACTATCCTAGCATAGGCATAGTATTTTGACCTTTTCTATAAATATGCTCGCCAACGATGACATTTTGGTATTTTCCAATAAAAGCATGCCAAGATGATTCTACAATCGCAGTCAACAAATATCAATTTTGGCCAGTGCTCACTTTTGGCCTTTGATTTAATAGAAATACCTTTAGTGACAGATAATAATTCATGGTTCTAGTTTAAATGATTTTACAGTGTACTGTATTGGGTCAAAACAAGTGTCTCAATAATATTCAGGCTTATAGTTTTCCGAAATGATTACCACAATGAATAATAGCATAGGCATGCCGAATGTTTGTGTGTTGGTTTACGGTGCTCAGTCTTATTTTTCCAAGTTAAAATGTTAGTTTTTGGTTGGCATTCATTCCCATGAAGATGCCATGTGAGGCCTAAATCAAGGCCTATACATGCGATTTAGTAAATTAGACTTTGAGCCACGATTTTATCGTTGAATATATCCATAGTATATCATGTGTGTGTGCGTGTATGTGAATCACTTGCAGGCCCGAACTTGAGAAACGTTCTATTCTCTCTCACGCTACCACGACCTTCTAGATAATATGTCCCCACAAATCAATGCAGCCTATACTATAGACTCTGATGTTTGCGTGAGTGTGCAAGTGTTTTAAGTCTGAAGATGTACTGTATTTTGAATACACTATGTATGTTTACGCAGGGATTTATGAATGTAAAGAGAAAAAGGAAGACGTGAAGTCTGAGGACGAAGATGCACAGAGCAAACTGAAGCAGCGGCGGAGCAGAACAAACTTTACCCTGGAACAGCTCAACGAGCTGGAGCGCCTGTTCGACGAAACCCATTACCCCGACGCCTTTATGCGGGAAGAGCTGAGCCAGAGGCTGGGACTGTCAGAGGCACGAGTTCAGGTAAATAAAAAAAATCGCAATCTACTGAAAGTGAAAACCACACGCTTATGCATAACATTCTAGACAGACGTGCCCCTATATTGTATGAATGAATCTGTATAAAAGGTGTCCATTAAGGGTTGCGCTTGGCTCGTTCTGAAAGGCTTGAGAGGTTTGAAGACGTCCAGTGATAGGGTCTGGGGTCATAGGTGGTGACGCCTGAAGATTACTGTAATTCGTAGTGCAGAATAAGATGGATGGAATAGATTTAGGGCCTAGATCCGGAACGATGTATTACTTCGATACCAAATAAAACACGTTGTTGTAGAACATGTATCGGGCCAGCCCCTGTAGGTTTGCAAGGCAATATCAAGGTTATAGTCAACAAACCATTAGTGAAAATAAAAAAACAATGTGTCCATTCAAATAGTGTTTATGGCCTACACATGTATAAACCGTTTTTTAATATACATTATATACAACAAAATAATATATATATATATATATATATATATATATAAGCCCTACACACACACACACACACACACATATATATAAATATATGAAATAACTACTTGATGAGGATTATGAAACACCATATAGGCCTTTATTAAATTACATTATTTTTCAATAATCCATTTCGGGAAAAATATAATAATACATTTCAAAATGTAGCGTAAATAAGTTAGCTTTGAGTCGTATGATACGTGTTTATAGTTTAGTAACATTTAGTCACCCGCTTGCTAAAATGTTACTTTTTATTATATGATACTTTAATTTTGATTATGTCGATAAATAGGCCTAATATTCTTTTTGTCCACCCTGTCTGTTCTCGAGGCCTACACCTGGTACATTGCAGTGAAAACGTGGTGAGCGTTTTTTTATGATGCAATGAGACAAACATATCATGCAATAGCCTATAACAGAAAACACTGCGGATATGATTGTCTCGACGTTGTAGAAAGCCACACAAGTTAATTTACTTGATACATTTTACCGAGATTGATCTCACAAAATTATTTGAACAATGTTTATCAGCGTTTCCAAATTCAAGTTTAGTGAAGTGCAATTCTGTTATAATAACAGTGAGAACCAAGTCAAGTGGATAATTTATATATTAATTTGCAGTAAAATAATATCCTCCGGACTAGCAAGCAAATGCATGTCATGATAATATTGATCTATCTGTTCATATTCTGTCTTGAACATTTCTGAAATGCTGTAACTTTAAAACGAATAAAACGACGCCCTTCGCCTTCGAAGCATCCGCAGTTGATGAAGTGGTATTGAATGAATTTAAATCCGTCTTCACTCTCCTCGCAGACTACTGGTGAAGAAAAGTTGCTTAGGTGCATCGGAGATTTTACCACATCATTAAAATTAATGAAGAGATTGTAGGAGTGCTTCAGGGGACATCGTCGTATGTCAGTCACCTCATTTCTCTCTGCGTTGTCTTTGTAATATCTGCCATTGGCTTGATATACTGTTCCCATAAAAATGGATTAGAAGTAATTCAATTCTGCTGCAACTCAGTCGGTAGGACACCTCATGTTCTGAGATCTAATCGGAGGAATAAGTAATATAAGAAGTCTAAAGCGCGAGACAGCTTGCAAGCGCGACATAAAAAAGTAACTTTAAACAGTGCCAAAATCAAATTGTATTAAGTCAGGATTTACCTGGTGAAACGCAATGCTCCAAATGTTTACTCGATATTTACCACAAGCACATTGACTACACGGAAATGGGCGGCAAGGCTTTTCACACACAGTTAAAAGCCTTGTCTCAGCTTCTGTTCGTGGGGACCCGTTTTCGATTTGAAACCCCAAATCTATCGTAAGTAAATTGTAAGGCAAGTGGTAAATAGAACCTGCACTTAGGAACAGAAGCCCCACGTCGCACGCAGCTGTCAGGAATCTAATGGAAAGTTATGAGAGCTTGGTGAAGAGCGTGCAGTAATTCGATTACAACTAATATATTTGGGTTTCTGGTGCAGAGCTAAATTAAATGTCATTATTCACTGTCTCTAATAAAAATCAAACGGAAATGAGATTAGGATGTTTGTGAAGCGCATCATTGAGTGGTCCTAATGAAGAAATAACTGTCGCAACCAGTGTAGTTCACTTTGCTTAGCATTCTGGCACGTAATTTGAATCGATCTTGAGCTGTAAAACCTTTGCCTTATTTGTGTACAGACCTATGAGAGACCCCAGCTGTGATTAGAACGTATATTAATGAAATATAATGAAATGCAATAAAAAAATATAATAGGCCTATACGAATAATAATTAAGGCCAAGCAATATCACCTAATAGTAACCATAAAAAATACTCTCTCATTTGAGAGCAATCCTACCTATAATCTGTTTCCATTTGCGTTTGCGTTTGATGCGTTTGCGTTTGATGAGGTAAATCATCTTTGGGCAGAGTATGTCAATAATGCCTAGACCTACGATATCGACAAAAATATTACTTTCCCATCCGTATGCCTTTAATTAACGATGTTGAAGTTGTGTAAAATGGCTGAGGCACCTTCAGTCATTAGACAGCGCCCTTTGTGGTCCTCTAATCGTTAAATGATCATCAACGTTGAGGTCGGAGGGGAGAGGAGATAATGTATTCATGGCGGAAAATTAGGTTGATAATAATTAACAATAGGCAACGCTTCAACCCGGGAGCAAAGTGCTTATTAGGCCGAGTAGTTTACAGTGTGACCTTTTTGTTTTTTCCCCATTATAGGCCTTCGACAAAACATTGTTTGCTCTATATTTTGAGCCAAAATTTTGTGAAAAAGTATTGTTTTAGCATATTTAAGATATAATAGCATATAGTCGGAGTTTATGTTGAAAAAACAATTAATCCATAGTATTTTCATGGGCAGGAATGTGTAATCATCAACATCATATCATGTCCTAATTCTTGGTTTACATTTTCATTTTTAGGTTTGGTTTCAAAACAGAAGAGCGAAATGTCGGAAACAAGAAAATCAGATGCATAAAGGTAAATTCGATCTCACTAGCCTGTTAATATACATTCTTATAATTTTATTATGTTTAAGGTATTATAATCATAACGCTTAATCACACACTTGTAAATGTTAACAACATGTATTCTAAAATGTTAACAACTATAGCTTTATAAAGCTAATTTTAAATAAGTATATGCTCTACAGACTGTTAACGTTAGTATACCATTATTTTTAATTAATCACATGTGCAATGTCAATCTTGTAACTCTGTCCAAGTATTCCAGACTTATAATCAAACATAACGGTCTCGCTGTCTGACAGACACTTCTTCCTACTTTCCAGGTGTCATTCTGGGCACTGCCAGTCATCTGGACGCATGCAGAGTTGCTCCATATGTCAACATGGGCGCTCTACGGATGCCTTTTCAACAGGTAGGCCTACGTCTTTTTCTCTTTTTCAAGAAATTAATCATTTGAATTAGTTAATTTAGTTAAATGTATGTATAATGGATTGTGTACCTGCATCCAAAATCCCAAATTCCCAAAAGTTCGTTTCTAAATGATTTGTGTTCAGAAGTTTGACGCGGCTTAAAAGTTAGCGTTCTTTCCCGCCTATTTTAGTCATACAAATCATTGGTTCTCAAAATGTTGCCCCAAAGGTTATCCCCCGGGGTCCACAAGAATACTTGAAGACCCCCTTACATGAGATATTACATTTTCCTTGTTTTGTTTTCACAAAAATGATTACAGAAGTGCATGCTTTCTTTGTGTTTATTACAAGTATATTGCTTGCGGACAACGCGGCCAGTGCGATCAGCCTACATTACGTCATTAACGAAAATAAATAAAAAATTAAATGTAAATAAATACGTACTATGAATTCAAAAACGTAAGTACTATTTTCAATGCTGGAGAGGCCTTTAACAAGGTAACACCCATGTCATCCATAAGGGTTAGTCAGCCCCTACATTTAGTTTTCAGGGCTGTCTATTCATTCAACTTGCACATTCATGTATTCAAGAGACAATTCAATGTTGAAAAATGTTAGTTGGCCTCCCTGGGCAGAGAAATGGTCGCGTGAGAGTTGCGAGACAGTAACTAAGTTCTTATGAGCAGATATTTGGCACAGTTCAGAGCAACCCTTTATGGATATAATTCGATTGAAATGTTATTTTATTTGCGGTGCTTTGCAAAATTATCCAAACCCTCTCATAAAACGGAATTACAAGTGGTGCATTGACATTTCGTTCTGTTATCGTTCTGTGTTAGTAACACAAACTGAAAATAAATGATTGTATAAGGTGACATTGGTTTTATGTTGGGATATATTTCCCAATATAAGATAAAATATAAAACTGAAATATGTTGATTGGGTAATTATTCATCCCTTGAGCTATGGAAGCTCCCACCACATATTAATGAAACAATTCCAATACCATTGACCGATTCTCTGGATGAGAACATGGTTGATACATGATTGGTCAGGCTGCTGAAGGAAGATAGACAAAATAACACGTTTCCTGAAGTTAGAGATAAAAATCAAACAAATGCATGGATGGATTATGGAAATTGTATAAAATAATACTCAAGTGTTTGGATATCCCAGTGAGCACAGTTGGATCAATAATCAGGATGTGGAAGCTGCATCACTCAACCCAGGCACTGCCAAGTATAGGCTTTCCATCACAACTTTGTGCTCAAAGAAGGAGATGTGAGTGAAGCTAAAGACAGGCCAACAATCACTCTACAGGAACCACAGAGCTCAATGATTGTGATTAGAGAAATGGTGTGCCAGTCAATCATACACTGGCCTTTATGAGAGTACGGCAAAACCTGGAGCATGTTTGAAGTTTGCCAGAAAATAAATGTAGATCAGATTTCACAGAGATTTCTGTCCCAAAGCACTATGCGTGGCACAAACCTTACAAAGACCATGTCCCAAGACAAACCATCCCTACACTGAAGTATGGGTGGTGGCAGCATCATGCTGTGGTGATGTTTATCATCAGTAAGCACCGGAAATCATATTACATTTAAAGAAAGGATTAAAAAAATAGAGAAATACTGCAAGAGACATGGCTTCAGTCCGCTAAAAAACATTAGCTTTTGGAAGAAATTCAGAATTCAGCAGGACAATGATCCCAATTACAAGGCCAAATCGATATTGTAGTGGCTCACAAACAAAAAGGTGATTTTCTTGTCTGACGATGTCAGAATCAAAGCCTGATTTGAATACTAATAGCAATACCAAATATTAATGAATGGGGGTTTACCACTCAGTCATGCACCAATACACTATAACAAATTCCTTGTATGGGTAAACCTACTTGGCAATAAAGCAGATTATTTTCTTTGTCCCAGAAGTATGTCCCAACAATTTTAGTGTTTTACAATAAAATATATAACAGGACAACATCATACATACATTCAATGTATCATTTGTAATTTTTAATATCAGAGGATTAGTCACAGGTTGGAATACTTTTGCATGGCACTGTATTTATAGTGCAATGGGAGTTTTTGATTTTGTGAAATAGCTATGTCAAAGTTTTTCTTCATGATTTTCCTTGTCATTTTATGACCCTACTGGCAGCTGTCTGAGGCCCCTTTGGGACCTGGAACCTAATGTTGAGAACTACTGATGGGGTAGCTGATATCAGGCCCCAAAACATAAACATGCATATCAATTATGTCTAAATCTTTGATATAAAAGATGTACAGGCACTGCTGCACTTTACAACAAATACATTATGTTATAAACTGATTTACAAAGGCAATGGTGGCAATTGGAAGTCAAGAGAGTGTGTGTTCTCTGGGGGTGTGGTGGGGGGATTGGGTTATTGCCCAGCTCAACCCTGGAGCACCTTTTACCTTTGGGTTGTTTTGAGGGAGGTGAGATCGCGTAAACTCGCGTGTTGAATAGACATTTGGCCTGTGTCGGTTTTTGCGGAGTTGTCTGTCTCACCCCAGAGAGAGTTCGGGCCTAATTAAGCCAACATTGCAGCAATGCGAGCACATTAAAGAGAGGATGAAAGCATAGGCTGGAGAGGGCTCTGATGGATATTGGCGGTGAGCTGCATTGGCAGGGAGGGAGCCATGAGGCCTGAATACTTAGAGGAGCACCAGCTCTACTAGGCCAGGACAGAAAACAGACAGGCACGAGGCTCGACGATACATAGACAAACTTATGCATGCATGCAGGCACGCAAACACATACTCACTCACACACACATACCCACGCCGGCATACTGTATGCATGCGCATATGTCCGCACAAAATGCGCGAGCGCACAAGCCAAATGTCGACCACCTGTTGTGCTAAGGACTGCAGAGAAGGGCACGCGCTCCGTTCCTTGTCACTGACTTATACAAAATTACAACACGCAAAGAGATTCATTCTTAAAGAGGGTCTCCCCTCTACTAATTACGGACTGAATGTAACATCTACATTTAGAGATTATTAAATGCTGATAAAGAGTTATTATCTTAGTATCTTGAATCGTGCATATTTTTCGAATGTGCTCTAACAACAACTGTTAAAGACCAGGTGAAAGAAAATATGACGGATGAGATTTTTTCTGTGGCTTGTGTGTCATTAAACAGCTCATGTAAGAGCAAACTGGTCAGCAATACGTAATGAAATACCATCAAAGGAAGCATGTTATGAGGTTTATATTAATTCTCTCGCGCAGTTAACAATTTTAATTTCCTTCATGTTCCATGTTATAGGCTACGTGGATATGCACGAAGCACAAAATGAATAATTGGTTGAAACATTAAGCTCTCTCTTAAAGCGTTGACCATGCGTTGCTTAAAATGAAGTGCTATTTGAGTTGGATGAGAAAGCGCAAGGCTCTCCCCTTTTCCCTGTGCTTCCTGTGGCGTTTGAAACACATGAGAATTGGCAAGAGGCAACGAAGCTTCCCCTCTGAAGTACAGGGATGTCGATTTTTTTACCTGCTCCTCATAAAATAATTGCCAAGAATGTGCAAATTGATATTCTATGGTACTCGCTCAAGATAAATATTTATAAGTCTAAATACATGCATATTTCTTGGGTGAAAAATTGTTTATTTATGCAATTGAATCCATAGTCAGGATAACAAGCTGTTGCATATTTCCAAGGGTAAGGGAGCTTCTCAGTGTGAATTAAACAAATCTGTTCAGGGTCTTGGAAAGACTTTGATTTTAGGCTGTTAAATTGGACATGGTGTCTGTGAAGTTATGTATGATTCATTAACTATAAGAATAGCTGACATAAAAAAGGGGAAAGGCTCAGAGTGCAGTTCCTAACTATTTTCTTAGAAAACACACAGTAAGCAACTGCTTTGAGGGGGTAGAACTTGAAGGGGAATTTAATAGTGTCAAACTGTGAAACTTAAACCCTCAGCTCTCCTCATACACCCGTGCGCACGCAGCCTGAGAGCTGGGAGGGACTCACTAACCGGGTTTTGCTTCTGGTTGTTCCTGCAGGTCCAGGCCCAGCTCCAGTTAGAGGGCGTGGCTCACTCTCACCCTCACCTGCACCCACACCTGGCGGCGCATGCGCCCTACCTGATGTTCCCGCCCCCACCCTTTGGACTACCAATCGCCTCGCTTGCGGACTCTGCGTCCGCAGCAGCGGCCGTGGCGGCTGCTGCCAAGAGCAACAGCAAGAACTCTAGCATCGCCGACCTCCGACTCAAGGCAAGAAAACACGCCGAGGCGCTGGGTCTCTGACCCCACCGGGTTTCCCCTCCGCTGGCCCCCACGGCCCTCATAATTACCCGCTTCTCACACAAGACTGAGCCCTGTGAGCGGGTCTGACACTCACAGCTAAAACAAAACAAAATAAACACTGAGAGAGACAGAAAGAGAAAGACACAGAGAGAGAGAAAGACAGAGGGAGAGGGGAGAGGATGAGTGGAGGAGATGGAGGAGAAAGAAGTTGGGGAGCGAGAAAATTGTCACAAAACCAGCTGCCAAAACAACCACTTGTAGAGAGAACGGTAATTAAATACCAATGAAATCACCATTTTACTTTTTGCCCAACAGGCAGGACTTCTGCGGGGCCAGTGGCTCAGTCCACTCCAGGCACACATCACAAGTCCAGGACCGTACAAACACATGTGGATGTCTGTCTGAGCTGAGAGCCAGGGCCAGGCCAAACCGGGCCAGGCCAAACCAGGCCAGACCGGGAGACTTTAGAACAAAGCAAACTGGCAAAGCAGGCAAGCAGGGCCAAATACTTGAGCCTCAATGATGCATTCACATTGAATTTACAGACTGTTGCGTGTGCAGGAAAAAGGCACTGAGACCGCAAGGCAATGGACTCGCTCTCAACTTTACACGTGTAAAAGACGAAAAGAAAAAAAAAGAAAAATAAATATGGCCGTTTTTGCTGTGTAACCACTGTGTTGTTTCCTGCCGACGCCCAGTGCATGCGTTCTATGGGAGGAATGCAGGTCTATGATGGAGCCTGGCCTCTATGTTGTAACTGAACCCCACACTCCCACACCTCCCCGAATCTGTTGTATCACTGCCATTCAAACCGCCCACTATAACCTCATCCGAAAGGTCGAAGGTCATTGGGGTTTGATTTTCTTTTCACTGTGGACTGACAGAAAGAAGCTAATCGAATCCCTCATTTTTCGTCTTTTTAAGGATTGGGAGTGTTAACGCGTGTTTCCGGGAATGTGTCCGAATCTAAATCCAATTTTGTTGTTGTTCTCCCATTTTCTCTCTCTCTTGCTTTTGTTTCTCTGATTTATTGTGCTGTTTCTTGGGAATAGAAGTGAAGAAATGCTTTGCACTTCAGGTTTGTATGTGGGTGTTTACGAAAGCCACTACAAGTAGATACTACTTTGCTAAATGAGGAGGAATATAGAAACTGATTTGGGTTTTTGTCATGTCATCAAAATGAGACGCTCATGAAATGTTTAGAAGGATAAAGGGTATAACTGCAATTTTTTGTAATTTTGAAAATATGAAGCATCAGTCAAACTGAAATGCAATTGTGTGCAGTCTAAGTGCAATACTGTAAATAGGAAAAAGGAAAAAAAAAAGAAAACAAAAAGCGGTTGTTATTGATGAACAAACGATTTTTTGTCATATTCAAACACTGATAAATTGGTGTGTTGAATATCTTTGCCAAACAGACCTGTTTTGTTTTTCTAAAGCATTGTATATTACTTTATGTTGCAATCTCATCCTCAATCATGTGCCATAACCCTCAGAGATTCACTGGTTTTCCAATACAGTTTTGTACACATCAGGAAACTATGCTAACTTGTTAAAGTAGACATGGCCATAGCTATAGAATATTGCTTTAAGCTATTGTTTAATGCTGCAGGTGACCAACTAGGATCTGAAATAACTACTCATAATCTATTGAATTGACAAGAGACGGACCGTCATGTCAAATTCTACCAAAGATTCTACAAAATGTTAACATGTCTTATTAGAACAACACAACCATGGCAGTGCTTTCTTTAGACCTGTACTTAAACTTGCATTTATTTCCATGTTCTAGTTGCAATTTTACAATCAAAATGTAAGATAATATCTATCACCTAAATAAATAATGCCAATTAGGCAGTTACATGTTTGGAATATTTGTAAATTAAAAAGGTATTGTTTTGGGAATGTTTTGAGTCATTGAGAAACTGATATCAGTCTAAATATGTAGATCCTTGTAAGGCCTAGCTTAAACAATGTTTTACCAATACTTTCTCTGTTCAAAAACCACCATAGACAGTATGTTGTTTAGCAATGTCTCCATTTTAAATTAAACACATGGTGCTTTTATTTATTATTTTTTGTCTGAAAGTTTATAAAATTATAAAATAGTAGAACTACAAGTGTACATTTTTACATGGCTTTGCATTTATTTTTATATGTTGTTTTAAGTGTTACATTTTCAACTGGAGATGTATGGCTGTTGTGCATTGTTTGCCTAAAATGTAGCGTGTCAGAGTTTACAAACATTTCAGGGATGGTTAAATTTAATTCTCCATGGAATTTGTTGTACCCACCACAAGTATTATCATTTCATATGCAAGCATGCTTAAACATGATTCACCATAACGTTTGTGTTATTTTCCTTTTGTTTCACAAAAATATGAATGTACAACTTGTACATGTAAACTATCAATAAAGTTATACATATTTGTACTGCAGTTTTAAGACATTTAAACAACTTTCCCAATTGAATCAAAAACAAAATATGCTTTGACGGATATTGGGTCATTTTCTAGTAATTTATTGGGTTCTTATACAATCCAATAAACCGACTCAATATTTCTTCGTAGACAACAATTGTTTCACAACTGCACTGAACCAAGAACTGGGCTCTAATGATTAAAAATCTAAAATCATTGGTTAGAAGCAAGATATTTATGTTTACGGTGTAATTTTTCCACTCTGGGGGTAAGTTGAGTATATGCCTACAGGGTAAAAATGGCCATCCAAGTAAAAGAAAAGAGAACTCCTTTTCGAGGCTACCCTATTCTAAAGTGCAAGGTATGCTAATTGACAGCATTTGTCTGAAACTGTACATCATTCAGCAAGAAGCTGAACACAAATTCGAACAGGTATTACCATCAAAACATACCCCTTGTGCACATTAATAGTGAATGGTGTGCCAGACTCCTTAAGCATGGGTACTTCAAGACCTGATGTGGATTAATGCTGTAAACCTGCGTGTATTGTGACAGATTGCAGCCCATGCTCAGCTGTTGTCTCGGGTTGAACCTGACGATCAATTCCAATACTTCTCTGGCTCTGACATTTACGCAGTTTCCATGTCAGCCATCAGAGCTCATCAGATCCCAATCGTACCCCACGTCAGCATAGAAAATGGAGCCGCTATGAAATCCAGATGCATGCTGGCACCATTGACCCCAACCCTTCCGAATCTGAAACAGAACGTGTACAGTATACCAGCCCTGTGTTCAAAGTGACGGAGATATGACTGAGATTAAACACGAAACTGTAACTCGGTCAAACTAAAGCAAGATGGCTGTAATTAGAGTACAAACAAGACGGAGAATATAGAAAAAAGAATTGTGAGAAAAGAGATTGGAAGGATATCTTAAGGACATCTAATCCTTCTGGTTTGAGCAGACGGTTGTATTTCCAAAAAGCAATCTTCTTCCTCCTCCTCCGTCTCGATGGCAATGACTAACTTTGAACAGATCTCACGAGAATAGTCACGTCTGAATGTGGTACATGGATCTGCATTGGAAAAAGAATATGATCCGCCCTTCGCGCCATTACCATCCCCTATCGCATTTCACCGGCACATACTAAATTTTGCATGTTCATAATGGTTGGCCTCTGTGTTTTTACTTCCTCTGGGAAACCAAAATCCAGATGTGTGTACACAAAGTAATTACAGCATGTGGCATAGTGCCTTATTGTCTAAACCCCATGAAGACATTAGCCCAAATGGCATCCTGTTGCGCCAATACCGCCTAGAAAGTTTCATTTGTACCGCTGTGCTCATACATCAAGATTGAGTGATATAGTCGCAGACTGATGGCCCAGTATTTACCAACTGACCTCTCTGGCCGCAGCCTGCTGGGCCAAGCCTGTGGAAATAACGGCATCCTTTTATGTGTACTAATAATTAGCCAGGCAACACACAGCCATCCATCAACCGGCAATGAGCCATGGCTGCTTTGTCAACATGCTCAGGCGCATAAAGCTGTTTATGTTGGCTACTAGTCACAAATAAAATAACAGTTTATTAACAGACATTGGAAGTAGGGTCTGTGTGTTTATACATACAATGAGTTATTCAAACAAAAATGTATCTTTAACTAATTGAAAAGGATCCCTTTGTTAAATGGTGTGACCTAGTTCAAGAAATTAATGGAGATTTCCAGAACGGGTATCATATCTACAAAGTAAACTCTTGCCTGCTAGCATAGAAGGAGTTGCTTATTGATTGTGTGCACTGAAACCAATAACATTTTCAACATCCTGCTTAATTCTGTCCCCCTTTCGGCCCCATCGTAGGTTAAAACTAGGGTCCCTCTGCACATGTCAACAACCGTCACACACAAAGCATCATTATTATTCTAGAAAATCCTCGGCTTTCGTGAAACAAGGACACAGCTACACCATAGTCAAAGAAGCTAGGGGAATAAACACTTCAAGGTCTCTGAGCAAGTGACATCTCCAATTGAAATGCTAGCAGCAAGTAGCATTACACCCACCTTCATGTTTTAATATTTGGCTATTGTGATTTGTAATGGCCCAGCACCCACGAAATCCGAACCCTTCCTGTTACAACTTCTAGCAAGTATTCCCCCCCGGAAAATGTGCTTACGCTTTCTCTCTGTACCAGGGCTCAATTTCTGCAAAAAGGGTTACTCAGAACATGCAAAGCCTGAAGCTTTTAGCCATATGCTGAATGTTATGCTGTATGCTAGCAACACTGTTGAAACAAAGCCTTTTGAAATACAAAAAACAGTGTCAATTTGCAAGAGGCAAAACCATAAATTTGTTGGAATACAGAAAGACATTGTTCCAACATGTTTTAACAGTTTTTTTGAAAACAATGCTCAATAGGTCAGCAGTAACGAACTGTAAGCTTCATAGAATGTATTGCAAGATACTATGTATGCATCTACTGTAAATCCATCTATGGTGGTCACGGGTGAGTGAGCAGCTCTTTCTGAAGATTTGTTTTTGCAGGACAACTTTGGGGAATGAATTGCAACAGAAAAAACCTGTTCATTTGCATTATGATTTGCATCAATGTTTTTCCCACAAAACAATTAACCTGAAAAGGATAACTAACTAACTATAGTGTCAATACGCAGACAAAATAAATAGTGGAAATATAATTCGGGTCCACACACATTTCCAGTAAAGTCAGGGAAAATAGCAATAATAATAAAACAGTTAGGACAGGTAGGATGTCACTTGTTTTATGGGCATTCCAAAATTGGATCTAGTTATGGCCTCTATGTGAAGCTTTACATTGGTTGCTTATTTAGTGTGTTTAGTCTTTCTTTCAAGCATTTTAAACAAACAGCAATATTGTAATAAAATAGGCCTTTTAATTGAACAGAGCCTCAAAAGCCAGTTGAACAAAATAACACATCACAAGGAGATATGGGAATGATCGGGTATCCAATTCCAACCTTTTGCCTAACCAATCATCATGACATATTATACCTGAGGCCACGACCAGCTGCATTATGCTAACATAGAAGCATGTTTTTAATGACATTGTGTAAAATAATTATTACATTTCCCAGCATTCCTCCAATAGCAGCCATGAGGCCAGACAAGAAGTGAAAGGGGATGAAACTCAACTTGAATGAGTTTATTCAACTGTCTCATTAGTTATCCATATAAAAGACAGTTTGTGATCTTACATATAAAAAATTTCTTAAATCTGTGTGTAAAATTAAGGGAACAAATCAAGCAAAACATTTGAATTAATTGTAGATGTTGTTTTTGCTGTAAATTTCTATTCACCACATATGGTTTTTAACAGTGTGGCAGGGAAATTCGGAGAAAATCTTACCACACTTGAAGACTGGGGTTCAATTCCCGCTATCACATTTACTCTCCTTGTCTTCTCTTGCTTCTAATACTTTTAAAATAGAGATGAAAATAATGAAGATTGAACAAAATAAATGATTCTTTAAATGCTCTCATCAAATATAATATAAAACTCAGACCATTTGCATTCCTCATTTGATTGTGAGAGACACGTTTTGGTGTTCTGATATTGTCTTTTACGTGCACTGAACCCCCTAAATGTGTTTTCACAACAGTCTTAAAAAAGTCTTAAGAACCCGTTTCTGAGTGTAATAACACTGTCATTAGGGTTTCCATTCAAACAACACAATGCATTACTTCTCATCATTTCCTTAGACAATCATATCCATTTGTAGTGTACACATGTGAGAGGTCAAGTGCTTAGCCTTCACGTGAACATACTTGTTAGCACATTTCATTCACATAATCCCCTTGTGAATGTCACACACAGAAATGGACAAATGCTCTCTGTGGTTTGGCAATGCATTTGCAGTCCATGAATTGAAACTCAATAACCTAGTTACAGTGAACTTTAAAAGTATTTGGACAGTGGCACATATCAATTGTAGTTTGAACCTGTATTTCAGCACTTGTTTAATTAAAGAATACGCTAAAATATATTTTAATCATTTAAAAAATACAGCATGTTTTTTATCTAAACTCTCCATTTTTGATTACGAAACGTTACTGGACTGTTGTATTTACATCTTTTTACCCTGTATTTGCTTGCATCAGAATATAATGAACAAGGGCATAGCCAAAACAATAGATGTGCCAAAATAAACAACGTGGTACACTGAAAAAGAAGGCAGACCAAAGAATTCTCACCATAATGAAGAAGAAAACAACAACCATCAGGAACTCTCTCCAGGAGGTAGGTGTGGCCAAATCAGGCACAACCATCCTGACAACACCTTACTACACGAACTACATAGGGTGGACGGCAAAGGGTTGTCTGACTGTCCAAATACTTTGAGTTCACTGTATATGCTAAACATATATATTTAGTTCCTTACATGCTACTTCTTAACATCCTGATATGCTTTCCAACGAGATTCACTGTCAAGCAAGTTTGAAGAAAGGACTAGCCCAGGGTGCACTGGGGCAGAATAGGTTCATATCCAGCCTGCTGCTCTTTCAGAAAAAAACCCTCTGCTGTATCTACCCAAGAGTATAAGTACCAAACAGATATCTTTAAAAGAAGGGTCATCATGACCTTCCCCTCAGAGCTAAATAGTGTGCACATAGTGTGTCACACCATACAAGAATCTAAGAAAATCCAGTTTGTGGAGAAACTAAACATTTCACTTGGTTCTGCAAGTTAATTTTGCTCTAAGAACTCAGAGAAGCAACCACCCAGTGTGACCTCAGCTGAAAACAATTGAGGTAAAGTGCTAAAGTTGCTGTGGCCTTTTACGGATCAAAGGCTGTCTGTCTGCCTAGTTTGTTTTAGTAAGGCTTTGGTTTGCTTTGTTGGCTAATACCCTAAAAGTTTCTGGAGTCAACGGCAGTGCAACAACTATATTAAAACTAACATCTTATGACTAGGTCAACATTTTTATCTTTCGCTGAGGAGAAGAGTGTCTGGAATTTCAGGGGTTTTGAGAATCTTTTTTCATATGCCTATTTCTGCTTCACTTGGGTTATTCATCACTCAAATCATGTAATAATGTTATAATTCATCACACAAATCATCTAATGGTAACAGGGAACAATGGCTTTCCTAATATACTATTTTAAATTGACCGAAATAAAATACTTTCTAAGTACATTAGCTTCATAAAGATTAACAGAGCACTTCAATTTGAATGAATCTTCCCAGAAAAGTGTTCAGACTAGGAATAACAAAAGGGCAAAAAACGATAGTTAATGGTGGCCCAGATAGCTACAGCACTGGCTTAAGCACAGCTGTGATTGTCAAAAATCATTGTAGACAATTCGACATCAGGAGCATATTTCCATCTCTAAGTATTTATGATCTAATATGAGCATTGTAGTCCTAGCATGGCCAGTCAACGTCATTAGGCCAAGACTATTTCTAAACACTGAACATAGCGCAGGGTGTAAAGCATTGCCTGCAGATGGTTGCACTGTACATATTTAAGTGCTTGGCAAATTAATAAGACAAATGGACACTTGTCTATGCCAGCTAGAACTCCTCATCATTCTGGGCTCATGTCTTTTTTTCTTATCTGTTTCTTCACCTCTCTGCTTCTCTCTCATTTCCACTATTCCTCTGTCTCTCTCTCCCATCCCACAATGCATCTCATCTCTGTGAACAGATAATAGCATCAAACCGTGTCAGTGCTTGCGCGCACATCAAACAATGAACCTCTCCAGTGCCTCTGGTCTCCACAGACGCTCGCCGCGGGGGGTAGCAGCATTCAACCCCCCCACACCCCCGCCCCTGCCAAACCACCCAACGCCACCCCCACCCTCCACCGTTCCTCCGCAGGATGGCTGGGAGGGATTCAGAAGAAGGAGGCTCACAAATCCTGGGCAATCAGGCGAAGGGTGAATGTTAATGAAAAAGCAAACAGCCCACCGCAGCAATTTGCGCTGGGAGCCATGTTAAAGAGATCGCTGCTGCACTGTTGCTCCTCTCCACTTTGCCTTGCTCCTCACTCCCCCGCAAAACAATGAGCACTTGAAGCAAAACATGTAGCGTCTGCTATTCCCAGACTGAAGGTCAAAGGCATTTAGATGCAAATGCAAGAACTTCCGGTTTTTGGCAGTCTTAGAAATGTTTCTGAGATTATGGAAAAGAACCATTTATCAATGATGGTGGATGGCCTGAATGCAGTATGTACAACTATTTCTTAAACTTAATGTTTAGTAATGACAAATGTTGAAATGTACTTATAGATAGAAATAAGCCCTGTGGCATGCAAGAGTATATGTATTGTATACAAAACCACTAAAAGCAAGTAGAAATCGACACGTTCTCTGTGATTGAGTTATATCCTGCAAGTCCATAAAGGATATGAGTGGAGATTAGCACTGGTCTGACATGTTAAACTGTAGAAACCCTGGCCTAAAAACCCTACTTTCTGAGGGCACAATGTCAAACTCAAGAGTACATTTTAATTATTGTCCTGAGGGGAACTTTAAAATCATGTTTAAACCAAATGCAATTTCCATAATATATGGTCTGGGACCCTCAGTGTGCAGTGATAAAACATATTGTGACTTGACATCTTTCAACAATTGTTTAAAAATGTGATATGACCAAGAACAACACTGGGTCTTCTTCTACACAGCAAGAGTGCCTGCATCAGTTAAACTAAACCTAAAAACCTTCCGGAGAAGCTGGGCTCCCGTGTGCTTATTTTAGACTGATGTATCTAGGTGTGAGCCTAGACAGTACTACATGTCAGCCAGAGTCAGCCAGCATCACCCGAGCCAGGGCAAGGCATCTCAGCCAGGGAATACCTTGACTCAATGCGACCTAGCAACACCCTCAGGCGGATTGGGAGACTGCAAGCACTGCACTGCTTCAGATGAGCGATGTGTGAAAAGGCAGAATGGCTTGGAGTGACATATCTTTTGGGAAGCGCAGTTTCGGGAGAAGATTATTTGAAATATATCTGCAAAATTCTAATAATTGAATATTACAATTATGTATGCTGAGATGTTTGCTGACGTGTCATGAACAGCTATTACAAGTTATATTAAGGAGGGAGATATAACTTCCATTAAACAAACAAAGAACCATAGTCGTCGAAACACGGATTACAAGATCTGGAGTTTTACTGGTGTGAATACTAAGATCTCATCCAACAACGTTAATCTACAAAGTGTGATGCAATAATCCCAAATAATCATTTGCACTCACGTATGTCTCTGTAGGAAAGAGACACAATGATTTTGCAAGCATGAGGGGCAGTAATACAACTAATACAATAACTGCACACAATGTTGACCATATTAATCACACTTAGCCTTGGGCAGCCTCAGGAAAAATGATCTCATTTCAACAGGCTAGCTTGGGTTTGGTCTCTAATCATATCACAGACCAGACAACACAAAGGCTGAGTTCTAAAGGGCAACTTATTTCCTACATAGTTCACTACTTTTGACCCTAGAATATTGGCCTTTGATTGAAAGAAGTGCACTTTATAGGGAATGGCGGGGGTGGGGCATTTGAGAAACAGGCCAGATCTCCTCTGTTCATTTTAGACCCTTCTGACAATCAAACAACAACTTAGAAGACCTGTTTTTGAATGTGGACACATTGGATCAATTGTGATACTTTAAAG
The DNA here is from genome assembly GCA_016801125.1 of Novumbra hubbsi. Taxonomy (NCBI): domain Eukaryota; kingdom Metazoa; phylum Chordata; class Actinopteri; order Esociformes; family Umbridae; genus Novumbra; species Novumbra hubbsi. The sequence continues at coordinate 10,328 of JACXGK010002081.1, read as the reverse complement.
GGAATGGTGTTGACCTGTTTTTGTGATTTGAATTCAATAATATCATTCATTAAACATTATGCTAACAATGTCATATTTTAATGAATACATACCCAAGCTAATTAACCCTGACTGCCTGGGTAAATCGGAACTCTATGAGAATCATTTAGAACAACAGACATTTATTTGGTAATCTACCAAAAAAACAATAAAACGAGGTATGCAACAAGCGAGAATGATTTCCTGTCTTTTGGTTTTCAGACCTGGGGGACTTGGAGAATTGATATCCCTGCTACAATGGCCATGAATACGTTAAATCAAAATATTAATGTGAGGTCTTGAAATTAAGAATACTTGAATAAATAAATCCACGTACATTATTCATACACTGCAGATTTTTCCATAGGTCTTTACATAACCTCACAAACCCCATTTCTAAAGGCGATGAAACAGAATTTGTACATTAAATCAATACTATTGGGACCTGGTTACCCATCTACTGCATTTCAACCAACACAGTAAAGGGGCAAATTCAAATCTGAATATAAATAGGACAATAACCAGGCAGAAGCCAGTGCAAACTCTCCCTACGGAATCCCACCCGGGTCAAATGCAACCTTGAGAAATAACACATATTACATGCTAATCTACAACCTATGACCCCTAACCTTGAAGCAACGTGACTGGATAGTTCACCCTGCGGCTTGCACTCAGGCTAAGACGGGTAGCTAATCCAGTAGGTTACTCAACACTCTTCCCCTGACATAGGGAATGTAACCGTTTTCTTATGGTAAATTCAGATTGGTCTTTAAATCGCCAGTGGGAGTGTTACCTTCTTTGATAAAATTCAATGTCTCCGTTTGCCAAAAGATTATCGCTTGCTTGACCACCAATCAATAGCTGCACATGCAGTTTTCTCCAATCAGGTCTTCTTTTTGAATATGGGTACCAGCAGTAGAATGGCATATCAATTAACGATTCATGCACACTGTATTCATCTAAATCAGAGGTGTCAAAGCGGTTCCATGGAGGGCAGTGTCCTCTTTTTGCTCTTAACGTGTACTTGATTGATTAATTAGATCACTAATTGGTTAGTTTCTACCCTCAACTGGTTGTTTAGTTCTCGCTGGGACCCAATTTATCGGAAAAAACAAAAAGCTGCAGACACTCTGCCCTTCTTGGTACTGTTTTGACACCCCTGATCTAGATTGTAATGTGCAGGAAATTATTTTATTTCACAACTGTGGTTTATTATAATGGCTCTCCAAACCTTTATTTATGCAGGATAAGATTATCAAGGAACTTCAACCAAAGAAATAGAACTAGAGCTACACGATCCGAGTGAAAGGTAAAACATTTGAGCTTAAGCAAATGACTGAATGGTGAATTGCTTCAACACTCACTGCGAATCAGGGAGAATGTACGAGGGATCTCATTGGCCCTAACAATTACAAACAGGTGGATTGCATGTCCCCTCCCACTCTTAATGAGAATTTTACTGTTTCTACATACAGACTTTGCATTTGTAGGGACAACGTTTCATAGACTTAAATTGCCAGACAACCAAGAGCCCAATTTAGCTTGAATCTAGACAAGGCCTCTCCGGTTGCCTTTGAACATGGCTGGATACCTGATTATCGTTATTTACGGCACTCACAAGTGTGGAGCACATCACAACATTTTCCTCTTAAGGATCCACGCTCGCCCGCCATTGCTTGATAATGTGTTCGCCATGATTTCCATTCTTCCAATTATGCCAAATGGATATTGCTGCTTGCGTGGAGTAACTGGCAATCAAAGTCCCACAAACTGCCTGCTTGAAGTAGGGGACAAGAAGCCACGTCGTGAGTTGCTGTTGATGTGTTCCAGGGATTATTAACGCCTCCAAACACATGGGGAAAGCAAGACGAACAAAGCTTTCACATAGCACATAATCAACGCAACCTTTTAGCGTGGGTTTGTGTGCGTGCTCACGCGAACGTGTCTCTGTGTGCGTGCAAAGCTTATGCGTACACATCTGTGTGGGAGATTACTATTTCAATCCTCCCTGGGTTTTCCAGTCCTGCTAATAAATGTCACAGGTACATAATGTACTACAAGCTGATGGAAACAGATCGTCCCTGTTAAGTTACTTCACGGCTTGACTGTATTATATTATATTGATGAACACATTATGAGGGCCTGATTTGACTAGAGAAACGCCTATATTAGATGAGCCTGTGAAAGATGAATTAAATTGTGACTTGAATAGAACAGCCCGGGCCAGATTACTTCCACCGGGAGCTAGGGAACTGTCTGGTGGCAAATTGAGTTGTGCTTGTTAAGTCGAGTGCTTATCATGCAGAATACCATTTGCCATCTTACCCAACGCTGATTTAAAGCAGGGACTGTAGATTAAACACTGAATATTTTTGTTAATATTTAACACTGTGTTGTTTATTTTATTATTATTCCACTGAGCAAACTTACCCTAAAGTATAACTTATTTTTCCGTAACAAAAAATTACCAGTGCAGGCTTTCGATTCAGGAGTCCAAGTTTTGTTTACAGTACGATGCCTAGCAATTGCAGGTCACCTAACAGTTTCATGTCAGGGCTCATGAACAGATTTACTGTGTTGAGGATGGGATCACCTTATCCATATGTGTCCAGAAATCTTTTACTCAAAGTGTTTAAATGCCTTCTGCAAATATTGTGATTTGTGAATTTGAACAATGAATTTTACATTTGTGTATGTGTGTGTGTGTGTGTGTGTGTGTTTGTGAACATGTATGTGTGAGCAAACGTGATTGCGTTGTTCACCTTAGTACTGTTATTCAGAAATCTAATTAGAGACATATCCCACACCACAAATTTACAATCTGGGTTTTTCTGGAGAGATGCGGCAAAGGAGAAGCACAAAGTTCTAAATGCCGACATATTGCTTTTAACGGCTCACTGCATATCAATACATTCAGCCAATACCATTGGCTGCAGGGGTAGTGCAACGTTTTTTCATCTTTGTAGATCCCGTTTGAAACAAGCAATTGCCTCAAAGAAAAATCTTAGCGGAGACCAAACAGAAAGAAATAGAAGGGTGCATGTATGTATGTTTGTGTGTGTCTGATATGTAACTGTATGTTACCATATTTCTCCCTTGCTTGAACCGTTTGAAAGTGTTTGTGGGAACAGATCCCTGTGGCCAGATAAATGCAGGCTGCAGAGTTCCCTCCGGAGGCCAGTCTTTGTGAAGCTTCCCTTGTTTGTGATAGCCCCTGCAATACTATCCACCAAGCCCTGTGAACACAGGCATCATGTTTTGAATGGATGGTGTCATTAAAACAGAGAATTCTTAAGCAGCCAGCAAGGTCTCCTAGGGTTATGGTTTTAGTCATATTATTTGTTTTATATCAGTTCTGAGGCATGGGCTTTAAAGTTGAACAGCCCTAGGGTGTCTTGCTTTCACCCTGGTTCTCTGCTGTGTATGTGTGTGTGGGCGTGTGTGCATGTTGCACATATGTGTAATATGGTTTGAGGAATTAATTGGCCATAATGTTGTTTAATGTTTAAAAGCAACATAGTGCTGTTTGTGTTGAGGTATTCACAAATGATATTGAATGGATCTTCATTCAAACCTTCTCTTCACCCTGTGGCATACTGATGTAAACATAGTGTGGCAGACGCTATATCCACATGAGACAGAGATATAGTGAGGGAAGGGACAACAGACACATCAAGAATGTTAGGAGGAGTTATGGCCTGGGCATGCTTTAGTCTTTGTTGCTGAATTCATTTAGAATTTTGTGATAATCGAATGTGTGTGACTTCATACTGCATTCAGTTGAGAAATGGTGGGGGGATATTACTAGGGGACAATAAAGAGCAACAAACTGAGATGAAATCTGCTAACCCAATCACTAAAAAGAGCTGGTAGTAGCCAAACAAACAAGGAAAAAATATAATATTAAATCTATTAGCTATGAAACACAGTTTGGATCTTATGGGTTTCAAAATTAGCAAGTTAATTAGCATATTTATTGACAAATCAAACTCTGTAAAATAGTGTTGTTTATACATAGTGGTTACAATATCACATGCAATGCATATGTGTAGTACTGCAGACCCCAAAAAGGAAGTAAAAAACGAACTAGCTGGTAGATGAAGACATTTGTTTTAACAGTGTTTGCTAGCTTTGGAGCAACAACCGGGCTAGTATGCTACCTTTTATGTTTCATTATAATTTGTTTCTAAAAAGTAATTTAAAGTTCAACTGATTTAATAGAACAACTTAATAAAGTCACATTTCAAAATCATTGCTAGGAAAATTGAAAAGGACTGCAGTTTCTGGTCATTGTTTTCATGATACAACCCCAAAAAAGTTAGGACAGTATGGGAATGCTAATAAAACAAAGAGAAGTGATTTGTAAATGTACTTCAACTTGTATTTAAACAAAAAACATATAAAGAAAAGGTATTTGATATTTTACCTAATCAACTTCATAGTTTTTAGCTTTTAGTTTAGTTTTAATATTTATTTTGAAATTGATGATTGCAATGTACGATTTGAAAAGTTTAAATAAGAAGGTGATGTGAAACAGGTGAGGCAATCGCGTAATCATAGTATATAAGAAGCCTTCAAAAAAGCCTAGTCCTTCAAGAACAAAGATGAGTCGAGGCTCACCAATCTTCCAACACTTTGAGAAAAAAACATTCCAAAAAGACGAATCGGTAGGATTTCTACACTGCACAATATAATTAGAATATTCAAGGAATCCAGTCAACTCTTGGTGCGAAAATTGCAAGGCCGAAAATCACTTCTGAATGTGCGTGATCTCCAACCCCTCAGAAGTCACTGCCTTCAAAACTTGCCTTCAAAGCCATGAGTCTGTAATGGATATCCTGACATGGGCTCGGGAATACTTTGGTAAATCTTTGTCAGTCAACACTATTCGCCGCTGCATTCACAGATGCAAGATACTTCCGATTACTTTTTAATGTAAATATGTAATTCAAAGAACGCAAAGCAGCGATTCATTCCAGCAACAGCAGTTCACGAACAAATACACATCTATAAAGGCCGCCACGGTCGTATACAATTCATTCATTTTCTATGAGTAGCGACAAGGTGTTGTTGACTCTCTGGAAGGCAGTGTGCCCGTTTGAGCTGTTCTTGTCAAGCTTTATGGGCCACGGTCAATATTATTCAAATGAATCCAGATACCGAGAGATCCAATGGAAGTAAAGTCTTTCATAAACAAGAGGGTCTTCTATGTTGGTCCTTCTTTGTTCTGGCTCCATTGTAATCATGCCATGTCTTTATTTTGTCCATGAGTGAGAAAACAAATTGTGGGCGTGTACGTTTGTCTCTTCTGAAAATGTTTTCTCTTTTTAAGGAAGGAAGTTACAACCTTTTAGAATCCATAGCGGCTGTTAACAGCCTTCCTTTAGATTATCATAGCGGCCGTGGACAACCTTGTATCTTTAACAATAATATTTGTGTAAATATCACAAAATCTACCTGAGAAAATACTGTAAATGTATTCCTGTGGATGTTGTCATTAATAAGACACCAGCAAAAGGTTATGCTGTCATTTGCCTTTTTTTTCTCTTAATGTCTTTACCGAAAATGCTAAACGCCAAAGCGGCCTCAACTTTTTATGTTAGAAGTGTGTTGCTTGGTGGTGCAAAGTTGGAAACAACATTTCTCTTTGAAAGAGTTAATGATGTTGAGGTGAGTAACAAAACAAACTATGTATATTGTTTATTTGTTTAAGTATGTTGTTGTCCATAGTTGATGCAGTGAAATGTAGATAAAACCTTTTCAATGGCAATAGCTGTCCCAATATCTTGATAGGTGAGCTCATTCGCTCAGCTGTGGAGTTGGCTAAATAGTTGGATAATTACTTGGATGTTTTTTGCATTTCTACAGAATTTAATTAATAAATGGAAACTACCACAGCTAACTAGAAAAATAGGTTTTCCGGTTCGGTCCAGCTATCAGACTATAGAAATGTTGTCTGCCCGCAGATCTGTTTTGCTTTTCACAAGACGTCGTCACTTGATCTTGATGTTCTGAATCTCCCAAAACGTTCACTTATTTATGCAAAGCATAATGTGTTAAGGTTTGTGTGTCTCATGATTTTGTTGGTATGATTCCATTAGATGTGCGGACCGAGAATGATTGCTGTCTCGTAACAAAGAGGCAGTTTCAGATGTTGGTTCTTGTTTTTACGGATGTCAGTTAGGCTGTATAGAAACACTAACTGGACACGGGCCGTTAGTGTAGACCCGTGCCGTGGTGTACACACCATAGCCATCTCGACTGACTTTGCATTGGTTTCCATAGTAACGACAATGGATTGGCAAAGCTAGGTTTGGATTGTCGTCTAAAAGTTTCTTTACAGATGTTATACATTCCTGTAAATTAAATAAATATGAACACCAAGAAAGTTTTATTTATTCCCCCCGTGTGTTCATTTTAAATAAGATAGTTCTCAAGGTCATTGCTTCCACACTGTTATAGCTGCAAAGGGGGACCGACTCAATATTAATCGCTACACAGCTAAACGTGCTGCCATTTAACATGTATAGCATGGTCAAAGTTAAGTTGTTCGGCCAAATATAACAATAGGGAAGACTTGTGTTCTAAGTGACTATCCGTGGTTCCAATGTGCAGAAGGGCACCTCTGAATGCACAATGCATCATTCAGAGGTGAGACTAGGACCTGACACTGAGATTATATGTTCATTCAAGCTTAAATAAGCATTAAATACATATATCGTATACACCTCTTCCTAAATTAGCAGACCGGAAATCCAACATGATTTGTGCAGGCTTTGTGTGAGGGAGGGGAGAGGTTTTGGTTGTATGGAGACTCTTACGGTTCTTGGTAAGAAACGGAAAAAAAAGCCAGGCAAATCAGCATCTTTAATCCATTCCATAACCTTTATAAATAATTATCTAAACTTATTTATTCCTACCATTTTTTTATTAATTTCCTCAAATGTTCAACTTTTGAGTTGATATTTGTTGGCCTAATGGCATATTTATTTATATACACAATTTAAAGTATTCTATAATTGGTTTGACATTCATTTGTTTATTTTAAATTGGTAGGGATGTACCCTAGGATGTAGGGAAGGTGGAAAATAGCAAGCAAGTGGAGATCCGGTTTTGCACAGCAAATGGTAGCCTAAGGTTTCCAACATACCACACACGTAACGGCACTTAAATTCACTTTCGCCCACTTTCACTTTCGCCAAACAGTCTCTTTATTTCTTTCTCCAAATACATTTTGTGTAAATCAGAATTGTATAATATTAGCTAGCTATATTCTTCATTGGTCTTGCCATATTTTTGTGATTTCTGTTTTTTTTTATTATTATTTTTCTTTTTTACATAGTTGATTTTTTGCTTTGCAGGGAAATGATAGGCAAAGACACAACCAACTTAAACTACCACATTAATAGAACAAGTACGATAGGATAATATAATACATATAAAAGAAAATGGTGATTCTACAAATGTTGTGCCAGGCTGGCTGTTATGAAGAGAAATGGTTTGCCATTCGGAATTTAAACAGCTAGCCTACTGTAGGCGAACATCCATGCGATTATTAGCATATTTTAATATTAAGGTTATAAAAATAAGCAATAAGCATTGACCATTTGAGCTGTGAGGATAGTTTTTTTTTTAAATATCAACATGTTTTGAGTGAGTACTCAAAACTGTCAGAACTGAAAGTGCTCTAATTTCAACTACATTTTTCCCGGAGAACCTGAATCTACAATTAATTGAACAATTGAAGGATCTTCCAAGTCCACCTGAAGTAACTGAATAGTAACAATGGCCTTGAGACAACCTACAACTAATTCTAAGTGTATAAGTGACTGATCATTCCCGTTTGACAGTTTAGTTTACATTTTCCGCTTGTAAAGGAGAAGAAACACTTTGGCCACATTTTTCTAGCTCCTTACTCAAAGACAATCATATTTCCAGGGCATTCAGCCTCAACACTTCCCAAGCAAACAGCCTCCTCATGTCTTCTGCAGCCACTGTTAAAATGTGCTTTCACCCAGACAAGAGTGAGTAATTTGCGTAAATATTTGCCAAATAAAGCAATATTGCGGACAAAATTGTGGTTTGTTCCTGTTGTTACTAAGGACTGTGAAACACCCAACAGCTAGGCTAGGTCTGTAATGCCATTGTTCTAGTCTGCCTAATCATATTCACTAACTGATGAGCCCTGCCAGGCCACGGTTCTGTGAAACAAAAGTCAGTCGTGGCAATCAGTAAAATGTAATCTGATTGCATTAATGCTGACTGCAGGGTAAGGTCTCTTATTCCAGCTTCCTGGGACAACCTAGGCTGTGTAATAATCCAATTGAGTTACAGTAATAAGCATATTCCAAATCAAGACCTCTTCGCTTCCTGTCATCTCTGATATAATGCATTACATTCATGAGCCCTAATAAAACATCCTGTATTTCCCATGAACACTAACGCATTTGTAAATAATTACTCTCACCAGCCTCCCGGGCAGTATCATTTGTTTTTTTGTTGAACCCTTATTTTTGCCATGCAAATTGTCTTATAGAAAGTATTCTGATTTAAAGGAATAACCTGGGAATTGTTACACAGAGAGGATGTATAGCAGGGATTGTTTGATTGTCAGCCACGGTGCTAGGGTTGAACCCCACTACTCGTACAATAAGTGCCATGTTGTGGATTTAGGACACAGTTTCTAGTCCTATTCAAAAGACACCACTCTACACAGGGCAATGTCTGTAACCACGGCCCACATGCACTGGCATGTTTTCTCCTTTCTACTACTGGCCCTCTCACACGACTTCCATCTGATCATATTCATGGAATCAGTGATCCGCAAGTGGGATGCCGGTTGTGGGTGTGGGTGTGGTTATGGGTGTGGTTGTGGGTGTGGGTGTGGTTATGGGTGTGGTTTCGGGTGTGATAAACAGACAGAAAGAGAAAGAAACGAGAACAGAAAATACTGTGTTGTTTGAATGACCGAATTGGTATGTCTGTAAGGTTGTTTTCTGTTAAAAGGGCAACATTGGGTTATTTGTTTGAAATAGGTGCTCCTTTTTTGAACATATCCAAAGAAAACATATTTTACCATTTCTATGCTGATGACACAGAGCTGTACCTTTCCCTGAAACTTGGTGGCAAGAAATCCCTGAAATCACTCTCCAGGCTAGCTTAACACTTTCTTCAGTAAAACAACACAAAAACAGTGGTGGTTGTGTTTGGCCCCACAGACTACACCTCATTTGTTGTTAATAATGTAGGGCCTTTATCCATCAATGTGCATAGCTATGCAACATATCTTGATGTCATTTTTGATTCTCATCTTATATTTGAAAAACAAGTAAGTGCTGTTGTCAGAGGTAGCTTTTTTTCAGCTTCGGGCTATTGTCAAATTGAAACCCATTCTTTCAGCGTTCATTTCCTCCCATCTGGACTACTGCAACTCTTTGTATATGGAAGTATGTCAGTCTTCCTTGTCTTGCCTTCAGCTTTTCCAAAATGCAGCTGCTAGGCTTTTAACCTATACAGAGAAAAGAGAACATCACTCCTGTACTGGACCTGTATCTCCATTTGCTACCTTTTAAATATAGGATTGATTTTAAGGTTATTTTATTCATTTTTTATTCACTACATGGATCAGCAACTTTCTATATTTCTGACCTCCTTGTCCACCACACTTACTCATGGACCCTCGGGTCTTCCAATCAATTGTTTTTCTGTTCCGAATAAAGTTTAAAGCGGCTCCAAAGTAGCTGCTCCAAAGTTGCGGAATAGCCTGCCTTAATATATTAGATCTCCCACTAGTAGTAACATTGTGCATTCGCTGTTGATCAATGAAATCCCAGGGGAAAAAATGGGTAAGAAATTTGCTTGCAGAGAAACATTTTAGACTAACAGTTACTTTAGGGGTGGCATGTCTACAACTACATCAGCTTAATAAAACAATCCAAGCAAGATTTAGTGTTGTCTAGATAGATGAGTTCTGTAGCTAGCTTTGTTAGTAAAATGCCAATGACACTGACAGCTAACAGTCCAAGACAGGAAAAGGAGCACAGCCGTTAAAAGCTACTGTATAGCCTGCTGATAGGCATGGTTGTCATGCCCTGGCTGCGAGCCCCTGGCCATTTCAGGGCAATACTTTTTGTGAGGCCTCTAGCCCTCTTCATGCCATTGTGGGCTCCCTAGTCAGAGCAGCTGCATTCAGTTGACTCTGATTGGGGAGCCTACTTAGGTTCATTTTCTAGCCACACCCGGTGTGGTTTATTGTTTGTGTTTGATGTCGCAACAGCTCACGGTTTGTCCTTTGTTTAACTCCCATTTAA
>JACXGK010002080.1:0-59105 GCA_016801125.1 Novumbra hubbsi | reverse complement strand
AGAAACAGGGACAGACAGACAGAAACAGGGACAGACAGGCAGAAACAGAGACAGACAGACAGAAACAGGGACAGACAGAAACAGGGACAGACAGAAACAGGGACAGACAGAAACAGGGACAGAAAGGCAGAAATAGAGACAGACAGACAGAAACAGGGACAGACAGACAGAAACAGGGACAGACAGACAGAAACAGGGACAGACAGAAACAGGGACAGGCAGAAACAGGGACAGACAGAAACAGGGACAGACAGAAACAGACACAGAATCAGAAAGAGAGGTGTGTATGGGCCAACACGGTACAAAAAAATACAATCAAAATATTTAACAATTTAATTTCTTTTCTAAATTAAACTATTTAGATTTGAGCAAATAACATTTAACATCTCCATAACCAACAGTGACCTGCCTGCCTGCAGTTCATCTAGTAGTCTGTGTAATGCTGCCCCCAACTGATCAACACAGAAATGTTCAATCTGGCAATCCTCCCTCCTGTGTTTCCTTCTTCTCCCTCACCATCCCAAATCCCTCTGCCCCCCAGTACCCTCTCAGGTCCCCAGCCTGCACCAGCTGAGTCGGGCCCCAGACTCCATCACTCTATCCTGGCCACAGCCTGACAGACCCAATGGAGACATCCTGGAGTACCAGCTCAGATACTATGACAAGGTAACTGCCCCCCTCTAACACACACGGACACATAAATATGCTCCTTCAGTTGCTGACACACACGCTGGCCCCAAAACATGTACAGCAACAGACACAGACTCACGCAGAGTCTCTCTCTCTCTCTCTCCATTCCTCCCAGGGATCCGATGAGGACAGTGCAGTGAGTGTGTACAGTGAGACCAACACGGTGACGGTGAGCTCTCTGGCTCCTGGCTCCATCTATGCCTTCCAGATCAGGGCCCGCAACGAGAGGGGCTACGGGCCCTACAGTCACACCATCTACTTCACCACTCTGGCCCTGGGTAACACCGCCTGACATGTGAATGCCCTGGCAGTCCGGCTCACCGTCCACACCTTGCTCATGCCTTTCTCAAATGTTCTTTCTCAGAGGAGCACTCCAAGCAGATCCAGAATCGTCTTCCTTTATTGGTCGGTTCTGTAATGGGTGGGGCAGCCTTCCTCCTCGTCGTCGTGGCGATTGTGGTGGTTTTCGTGTTCCGCAGGTGACCGAGTCTTTGACCGCTATCCCCATGTACAACACACACACACACCCAGGCACACATACACTTCTAAGTACAATGTTCTCAAAGACCGGTTTGTTCTGACCTTTATCAGAAAGAGGAGAGAGAGCCCATACAGTGACCGGCTCCAGAGGTACATCAGCCACAAGGGTGAGTTAGAGTCTTTGTTATTTTCTGAATATAAGTCACTGTCGACTGTACTGTTTCCATAATCCCTCTCTACCCGGAGTCCTGCCATAAAACAAGCAGGTTATCCACAGAAAATTCCCCATCGGTTTTTCCCCACCTTTTCCGTCCAATAAAGCATGAAATGGCGTCTTTGATAATCTAAAATTATATATAAAAAAAAAGGCTAGAGACAAATCATCCTTTACAGAACATTTCAGTGTAGGGAGTTGATCTACTATAATCCATGCCCTGTGTTTCATCTCTGTTAGGGGGGGTCAAGTACTATGTGGACCCTTCCACCTACGAGGACCCCAGTGAGGCAGTCAAGGAGTTTGCCCGGGAGATTGACCCCGCTCATCTTAAGATAGAAGAGGTGATAGGCGCAGGTTAGTCTCCTGGTGGGATCAAGCATGCGGACGGATGGGTTTTCATAGCTCATAAGTGGAGCCAGCAGGTCACCCCAAACCCAATCTCTCCTACCATTCCCACGGTTCCTCCAGCCCAGTTTGGGGAGGTTTCTCGGGGGCGTTACCGGCCCCTGGGGCGAAGGGAGGTGTTGGTGGCGGTGAAGACACTGCGTTGGGGTGTGACGGACAGAGAGAAGGCAGTGTTTATGAGCGAGGCTGGAGTGCTTGGGCAGTTTGACCACCCCAATGTGCTGAAGTTGGAGGGGGTGGTCACTCTGAGCCCCCCTGAGAGGATCGTCACAGAATTCATGGAGAATGGACCGCTGGACGCCTTTCTCAGGGTGAGAACTACAACTACCGTACACACCGTGATAGACCCTGAACGAGACATATCGACACACGACATGTCAGGCTAATTTGATTTCTGTCCTGATGATGATTGACTGTAATTTAATACCTTTGCTCTAGTCCCACTCATCCCTCGCTTCTCCTTTTTCCTCCTCCAGGAGAACGAGGACCAGTTCAGTGTTCTCCAGCTGGTGGGCATGGTGAGGGGTGTGGGGGCTGGAATGAGGTACCTCTCTGAGAGGAACTTCGTCCACCGGGACCTGGCGGCCCGGAACGTGCTGGTCAACTCTAACTTGGTGTGTAAGGTGTCCGACTTCGGCCTTTCGCGTCTCATGAGGGGGTTGGACCACAACATGCCTACCTACACCGCCTCGCTGGTAGGAGAAGGGTCACTTAAGAACATACTACTCGAGTGGTTATCGCAGCATTCACAGTGTCTGTTAGTCCTCATCCTCTCACAGCCCATCGTCCTGCATTCTCTTCGCCCTCTCAGCCTCTCATCCCACGTGATCGTTCTCTCCTCTCAGGGAAGTAAGATCCCTGTCAGGTGGACAGCCCCGGAGGCCTTCCAGCACCGCAAGTTTAGCTCGGCCAGTGATGTCTGGAGCTTCGGGGTGCTCATGTGGGAAGTGATGTCATATGGCGAGCGGCCATACTGGGACATGAGCAACCAGGAAGTGAGTCACTGGTGGTCTGAAGCAGGCATATTTTATTGATCAGATCCAATATTCCGTAAACACACTGAACAGAATGGATGAGTCCCTCAGCGACCTCTATATAGGTGACTTTGTGGTCATTCCGATGGATAATATTACACCCCTTTTTTCTCCATCTCTCTTCTCGCATTTTCCCCCTGTCCACCTCAACATCTTCTCTCCCGACGTCGTTCGCTCTTTCTTCTTTCTCTATCTCATCTGGTTTTCTCTCCTTTCCACCTCTGTCTTCCTATCCTTCTCCCCAAATCCCCGACAACCATGTGAATGATACAGGTAATGAAGGCTGTAGCCGACCTGTACCGTCTCCCAGCTCCCCATAACTGTCCACCAGCGCTTCACTCCCTCATGCTGCAGTGTTGGCAGGCTGAGAGGGCTGAACGCCTGGGCTTTGACTCCCTCCTGTCGGCCTTGGACAGGCTCATACGACACCCCGCCTCCCTCAAGGCGGAGCATCCCCGGTAAAAAGAAAAAAACATCACCTCCCGTCAGCCTTTCTACAGGGTTGCCGTGATGATCTTTAATGGAGTTACACTGACTCACCGCTAATATCCAGTTTGATCTTAACCTTCTTGGTATCAAGCTCCAGCCATCCTCTGCTGAGCCCCACTCCCACAGACCTGTCGTCAGTGGCCACGGTCAGTGAGTGGCTGACGGCGTTGAGGATGGACCGGTACAAGGACCAGTTCGAGAGGGCTCACCTGGACACACTGGACAGAGTCAGCAGGCTAACCATGGAGTGAGGTTTATTATTCCTCTCCGATAATGATGTTGTTTTGAAAAGTATACAAATAGTGGTCTTAGAAGCGGTAGATAATGAACAGCTTCCATCCCTCTATCCCTCCATCTCTCCGTCTCTGTCCCTCAGGGATGTACAGAACCTGGGGGTGAACCTGTTGGGTCACCAGAGGAAGATCACCAATGCCGCCCAGCAGCTCAGGACCCACCTGACCCAAGGCCAGGTGGAGGTCTAGAACCCACCGATCACTAAACAGGAACAAACAGACAGGTGCACTATGGGAGATACACAGTAGTCCAAGTGAAAGTGAGATCCAGGAGGAGAGTCGCTGAACAGGAACAGTCAGATTTGAGGGCTTGAAATATTCAATTCTATGTGTTATTTCACTAGTTTGTGGTTGCTTATCTTGTGTAAAACTGTTTACCAATCTCTACCCCTCTCCCGCTCTTATCTTTCTTACACTTCTCTCATGTTGTCTCACAACTATCCCTCCCCTTTTTCACAAGACATGTCTCACCACAAACATTGAATAGATGAAAAATTTGGACATTTATTTTTTACCAGACCATAGAGCTCTCCCATCACGAGCAATTGACAATCAAAGACAGCTGACAAATGTTAATATAATGAATTTTTTTGTTACGATATATTTCAGCTACTATGTACAGAACATGTTGTTCCCTGTTGACGAGACATTAGCAAATTATTTCTCTCATTGATCACTTGCCTGGTCACGTGTATGGGGATTAGACTTGAAAATAAGGGTGTAGATTTCATCCTGACAGAATGAAGTCATCCACTGTTGAGCTTCACCACCCTATATGTGTGCTTCTCACTGCTCATGTTGCTATGTTTTGATAGGTATAGAAAAGTCACTTCAGCATTGCAAATGTGAAATGGGTTATGTGGACTTTGTGTGATATGAGTGTTAATGGAAGTAAGGAAGGGAATGTTTTGCTTTGTGAGGACTCTGCGTTGTTGTTCATGTGTGTATGCTATGCGAGGCTTTGTGTGTGTAAGAGAAATGGCTTATAGACAGTTGGTATGTATGTGCTTACATATGTGAGTGTGTATGTGTGCTTGTGTATGAATTATGTGCATGCAGGTATGTGTGAGTAGAGGGTTGTGTATGGTGTATAATAATGTTTGGATGTATGCACTTGAGTGGGTTTGTTTATGTGAGTGTTTATTAGGCATGGGCACTAATATGGAAAGTCTAATCAGGACATGAGTGGTATCATTAACATGTTCAATACATGAAGACCAAAACAAACATATTTTATTTTTATTTATTATTATTTACGTTTTTTCCCCACTTTAATTTTGTGGCTTTAGTTCACTTATAATTTCAGCCTCGTGGTTTTTCTATCTGCCCAGAAAAAAAGCAAACAGCGGCTGGCTAGCTAGACCTTAACTGGAGAACAATAACTAGCTCTACCTTTGTAACAAATCTGTATTTAAATGTATTTAACGTTTGCATTTGTGTCCCTCCCATATCTATTTGATACGCCAATAGCAGTGTTTGTAGTTCCTGAGACCGGTCTCAGACTTTTGTACACTTTGTACATTTGTACACTGTCTTGGACAGTGAGGACTCGTCATTTCTTTCAAAGACCGGCAAAGACCAGCTGAGTAATAATCAACCCAATATTATCCAGATCAACAGTTGCTGTACTTCTTCCAAAGCCACAGTGTGTGCATGAACTTCAGCATTCATTATTTCAGCTATTTACAACTCTGATTCTAAAACAGTTGGGACGTTGCGTAAAATGCAAAGATAAACAGGATGCAATAATGTGCAAATCTTTTATTTTTATATTTAATTGAAAAAAGTTCAAACACAACATATCAAATGTTAAAACAGAGAATTGTTATTGTTTTTGGCAAAATACGTGACCATTTTGAATTTGATGCCATTTTGACAGGTCTGGACTGCAGGCAGGCCAGTTTAGCACCAGGACTCTTTTACTACAGAGCCATGCTGTTGTGATACTACAGAACGTGGGTTGGCATTGTCTTGCTGAAATAAGCAAGACCTTCCCTTAAAACGGCGTCTGGATGGCGACATATGTTGCTCCAAATCCTGTAAATGTTTTTTTCAGCATTCATAATTCTTTGGCAGTCTTGCATTTGTTGATGCGATGACATGCTGTGTTCACAGACAATGGTTTTAGGAAGTGATTCTGAGCCCATGCAATGATTTCCACAACAGAATCATGCTTTTTATACTGTGCCGTCCTAATATTGGTTTTTGGCTTTGTCCCCTGCATGCTGATACTTCTCTTTAATGATATTATGTACTCTGGATGATATCACCAAACTCTTGTCATTATTAAACAAGTTCTTATTATTCTTAAATTGTTGCACTATTTGCCTGTACCCCTCCCAAACCTCACTTATGACAGACCCGTCCTCTTTGGAATAATCTTTTAATACTTAATCATGTTACTTACCTGTTGCCAATTGATCTAAATAGTTGTGTTCAACCAGGTTTAGATTTTCAGCATCACACATTTTCTTTGAAACGTGTTGCAGGCTTCAAAGTGGGCATATATTTCTTAAGAAACAATGTCTTAGTTTCATACAATTTCTTATTGAATTTTGGTTTTAAACTATTTGCACTTCATTGCATTTTGTATTTATATATATTTTTATGCAGTTTTTTTAATCAGGGCTGGACACTGTGTTGAGTAAACATTGTCTACTTAGGCAGGCAAATAAAAAAGAAAACATTCTCATAGTTTTGCCAATTATATTAGTTCTTGTGCTGATCTGATTGGTCAAAAGGAATGTCCCCTTCGTCTCACTGTAAGTGATCTTGAACACAACACTGTCCAGCATTGAAGGAAAGCTAGTTAATGTTAGTTCAAACAAATGAGTTGAAGCATGTTTGTTAAAGATTAGTTGTGCTACATGCATCAATCAAGCTTTAGCCACAAACAACTAGTTAGCGCTAGTTACTTGACTTGCTGAAATCAAGCAGAGTGGGATTAGGGAACGTTTGTTATTATTTTATTTTTTTAAATGAACCAGATAATGTGTACAAAACCTCACAAAAGAATCAATGTAAAAAAAATATACAAATGCCACAACAACTTATAGCTTTGTTACAGTTCGAGCTGCTTGTAATTGATGTTTGCTATGCGATAGGAAGGTTGACATGTTAAGAAACAGTTCAGATGAACCATAAATTACTGAATGGCCATAAAAGTATTATTTGGCAAGTTTTGACACCCTTCATGTTTTATTAAAATTATTTTCAAACGAGTCTGATTGGGGAACCAACCTGGTTTGCATGGATAGCTATTACACAGAGTACAGGAGAAACATGGCAATGCTTTCTTTTATGTTTTACAAATCCTTGTCAGATCATGCTCAGGCATATCGTATTGAATCATTGATATTGGTGCCCACCGCTTGTGTTTACTGCTATTCCACTATTGTGAACATTTGTAAAATAAAGAATTTGATTTTATTTACACTATTGCATTCATTTTTGATTGTGTCTGAAACATAAAATATTTTCATGTTGCACAGTCTATAAATTTGACTTACAGTATGTGAAGATATTTAAGCCGTGAATCTGACCAAAGCCAGGTGAAGTGTTGGTAAAGGTTACAGCTAATGAAATTAGGGTCCTATTTCTAGATTTTTTATACTTTGCATAACAACTGAAATGCTGACCTTCACCTCCCCATGAACCTAGACAATAGCCTAATTGACGTGAGATAGAATGACCCACTATACTACTCTATCACCTTCTCATGTAACATAAACCTCCACCATGTCTGATATGAACGGAAAGATCAGCATGTTTCACATAATCAGAGTTGAAGATCTGATGACCCTAGCGTGAGAGTAAGAGGACAGGGCAGACCTATTTCCTAGATGTCATGGTGGGATCAGATAGGATCTGACTAGAGAACACCAAAACATTTCTCTTTATTCTGACAAAAAAAAAACGAGTTACACTAGTTAATAATAATGCAAAAGACATACTGCATGTACTGGAATATGAACTGAACCAACACACACACAGGGGCTCTAAAGTATTCGCCACATTGAACTTTTCCACATCTTATTGAGTTACAACATAAAATCAAAATGTATTTAATTAGGAGCTTTTGACCTTAGCCCCAAAACCTAACCCATAAGTCTATAACAGCATGTCTGAACCGTCAGGATATGGGAAACGTTCTGACATCTCACGATGTGGCTCAGTTGGTAGTGCTTGAGGTACACAACATCAGAGTTTGACTCCTGAAAAGGGCCGGTACAGAAGTGTTTGCATTACCACAGTGACACTACTTTGAATAAGAGCAATGGTTCCATTTTGTAAATGTAGGAAATGTACGGACATTACAGTCCTGAATGCTAGGGATACAAGTAAACACGCGCAAACAACAGAGACAACTTTGTATGTGCCTAAAGTGACATGCTTACTGTTGAAACCACTGTTCTTCAGGGCAACCCTCCAGTGTCCCACATGAGTGGCGTCTCATAAATAGTTATTATGAAGACAATACAAAGGGATTGAGTCACTCAGGATCGTGAATCAGGGCTGTCTGCCATACGGTCCTCATGAACCTACACTCATCCTTTAACACACTGCGAGTGACCAACCTGTTACTCATGACCTAGATATGGTGCAAGCAGATACCTGAATACACACGGGTCATCCGGGAAGTATCGACGTGTTGTATGTGAGAAAAGAATTGGTGTTCCTATGATTGTGAACAACAACATTGAATCTGTGGGTCAATAGATACAATTATGGCTATTAAAAAAAAAAAGAAATTGTTTTTTGTCATTGCCTTTATAATCATGTCGATTGTTGTTGTGCTGAAACGTTTGCCTATCCTGGCAGAAATGTTGGCATTGATTTTGGAAATATGACGGATCATAGGTGAAGGATAGTAATTATATATTATCACATAGTTGTTTGGCTCCTTTTTAAATCGTAATGATAACAGAAATCACCCAAATGGCCCTGATCAAAAGTTTACATACCTTGAATGTTTGGCCTTGTTACATACACACAAGGTGACACACACATGTTAAAATGGCAATTAAAGGTTAATTTCCCACACCTCCAGATTTTTTTCATTTTAATTAGCGTCTGTGTATCAATAGCCAACGAGTTTGTTAGCTCTCACGTGTATGTACAGAGCAGGCTAGATACTGAGCCATGGGGAGCAGAAAAGAACTGCCAAAGACCTGCGTAACAAGGTAATTGAACTTTAGAAAGATGGAAAAGGATATAAAAAGTTATCCAAAGCCTTGAAAATGCCAGTCAGTATTGTTCAATCACTTATTAAGAAGTGGAAACTTCAGGGATCTCTTGATACCAAGCCAAGATCAGGTAGACCAAGGAACCCCACAGGTAACCTCAGGAGACATACAGGCTGCTCTGGAAAAAGACGGTGTGGTTGTTTCAAGGAGCACAATGCCACGATACTTGAACAAAAATTAGCTGCATGGTCGAGTTGCCTGACAGAAGCCTTTACTGCGCCAATGCCACAAAAAGTCCTGGTTACAATATGCCCGACAACACCTTGACACGCCTCGCAGCTTCTGGCACACTGTAATTTGGAGTGACGAGACCAAAATAGAGCTTTATGGTCACAACCATAAGCGCTATGTTTGGAGAGGGGTCAACAAGGCCTACAGTGAAAAGAATACCATCCTCACTGTGAAGCCTGGTGGTGGCTCACTGATGTTATGGGGGGGTGTGAGCACTAAAGGCACGGGGAATCTTGTGAACATTGATGGCAAGATGAATGCAGCATGTTATCAGAAAAAACGAACAGACAATTTTTTGGTTCTTCTGCAGGAAAGCTGTGCACGGGACGCTCTGGGAATTTCCAGAATAACAATGTCACTGAGCACTAGGCCAGGTTGACCCTTTAGTAGTTATAGCAAAAAAGGTAAAGGTCCTGGAGTGGCCATCACAGTCTCCTGACCGTAATATCATTGAGACACTCTGGGGAGATCTCAAAATGTGCGGTTCATGCAAGACTACAAATTAATTTGCATGACCTGGAGGCATTTTGCCAGGACAAATGGGCAGTTATGCCACCTGTAAAAATGTGGGGCCTCATAGACAACTATTATTAATATATTTTTTGCACTAACAAATAATAATAACAATTATTATTATTATTATTATTGAGACTAGAAAGCTTACGCCTTTCTAGTACATATAGGGCATTTCATGAAGATATTATGTCTTAAAATGTTTGCGTACCATTGTCCTTTATCATGCTTTTGTATT
This sequence comes from Novumbra hubbsi, assembly GCA_016801125.1. Classification (NCBI taxonomy): domain Eukaryota; kingdom Metazoa; phylum Chordata; class Actinopteri; order Esociformes; family Umbridae; genus Novumbra; species Novumbra hubbsi. Next base: position 49,269 of record JACXGK010002080.1, on the reverse strand, counting down.
ATTAAATATATAAATATCACAACATGATATTAAAGTTGGTAACTGCATCTTAATTCCACTTTTATTTTGACCATTTAAAATGTGAATTTTACATTATCAGCATTCTAATATGATTGGTGCGAACATCATTAGTGCTTGTGCCATAAAACCTTACAACACTGGTCTTGAGGCTTGAAGAGTATCTGAAGTAAAAAGCCTATTAGTGTGAACTTCAGTGTGAACTTCAGTGTGAACTTCAGTGTGAACTCCAACCTCTGCAACCAGACTGCTGCAGCCTACCTGGTGTTCAATCTTCCCAGGTTCAATCTTCCCAGGTTCTCCCCCAAAAACGACACTGGTTTCCAGTTGAAACCACTACAAGACCATACTGCTCGTCTACGGATTAGGAAGAAGAACGGCCCCTTCTTACCTTAAGGCCTTGCTCAAAACCCACATCACTACCCAGGTTCCACTGTCATTGGTCTATTGGCTGATCCACACTCACAGGAGGGAATCTGCAAATCAGCCCCGTCAAAGGGGCGTCCACGGTATTGCTGCAGCATGGGTTTGAATCCGGTCCACTTTTTTGCCCACTACAGTGTAAAACCTGACAGAAATATGCCTTAAAATAAATTACTTTTAAATTATTAGTACAATATAGACATTTATTAATGTCTAATCATAATTTATTTTGGAATTCATACGTTTAAATGAAGATGTAAATGTAATTCCCAAATGCCAACATAACATGGTAACTGTTACAGGTTTGGAGCGTGCAGGGATTATGTTATGATGCAAGGCATCAAATATATGCACATAGGTGTATAACAATGTAGGACATTTACATTCAGTTTAGACCCGGTGCTTAACCCCCCAAAAAAAGTTTGGTTTAAAGAAACCAAATGTACTATCAAGTCTTGGTGTTAAAAGGAAAACATCATACTCATAGGATTACACTAAGTACTAAGTATTATGGTTTTGAATGATAACAATTACCTTGTTTGTGAGCAGTGATGTTGACGGTACACTTAAACAGATGTTTCAAAAGCCATTGTTATTGTGACTTGGTGACTGGCGAATTAGTATTGAAAGCCACTAAACAGTTGATTCAAATGTAGTAAAAATGTCGGTTAAACAGTTTCTAGTGTGCACAACATGGATGTCTACAGGTAGACACGCTTACTACAACATTTTATTTTATTACTTACCTGCATTGAGTCAACTGAAAGGTTGGCAATTTTCAAACCCGTTATCTAAATTCTTCACTGGGAATATAGATCAAAAAGTGTTGACTGTCACCATTTTTTTTTAAGGTGGTGAAGTAGGTGCTCAAATTAAGGGCCTCCTTTACATGAGGGCCTCCCTTTTCTTTCTCTCTTAAAAACTCTTTTTCTCCTTGTTGATTCGTCCTCTTCCTGACCTCAAATCTTTAAGCTCCTCCCACGCCCAAGTATCTGTTGTCTGCATATATAAAGAATCCTGTGATTCCCCCATACATCGCTCCTCAAATTAGCTTCATGTTGCATGTTGATTATAACCTTTATTAATTAGGAATAAAGGATTAACTGTTGTTTTCAGTAAAGGTAAGTGCTTAGCTTTTTTTTGAAAGCTTTAAGAACACAAGAAAATATTACAATACTTATTTATTTAACCTTTATTTTGAAAAGCTAAGATCAAGGTTTCTTTAAAAGATAAGCATGGTAAATACAAAATATTCAAATGAATACTAACATAAAAAGTAACAGAGAATATCTACAAATAAAATACATTCTTTGTCAATTCTAAGGTTAGAATGGTTTATTCCAAACAATTGTGAAAGAGCAGGTGAAGAATGTTTTTTTTACCTCTGGTTTAAACATAATAGGTGAGGTATAAGTTCAACATTTGAATTTGAAGTACCTTCTGCAAAAGCTGTAGAATTGTTCTCTGTATAAGTGAAATGTGAATGTAGGACAACTCTGTCGCTTTCTTTATCTCTCTTACTGTTTCTCACACTCAATGCAAATTCCTTTCCTTCTAGCCATTTCAAATAAAGCCATCCTATGAGAGAATGGCTACATCACTTACCAGATCTGCTCCAGGTGTACTCAACCATTGGTGGTGCCAGCTAAGATTCCGCCTCCAGAACCGGAAAGGTTTGGACTTGAACCTGGATGAAACATTTCTGCTGCAGAGTAAACTGTGAGAATCTCTAATTGGTCATAATAGTTTTGGACAAATACTGGATGATACTTTAAACAGAAAACTAACACACAAACTTTCTCTGTTGTAGGATAAATGACATCCCTCTCTTCTTTGCGGCCAAAGAAAACAGCTCAGGTTGTGTAAAGAAACTTCTAGACTGTGCGTCTACTAACGTCTTTGAGAGAGGTGCGCTGGGTGAGACGGCCCTGCATGTAGCAGTTCTTTATGATAACATGGAGGCTGCTGTTGCTCTGATGGAAGGAGCTCCTGAACTCATCAATGAACCCATGACCTCTGACCTCTTCCATGGTAAACACACACAATGGACAAACAGACACTTCTCACGAAACCTTTTAAGTCACTCAATCACGTATTATTTTATTCCATCTCTTTCAGGAATGACTCCTCTTCATGTTGCTGTGGTGAATCAGAACATTAACCTGGTCCGTCATTTGATTGCTCGAGGGGCAGATGTGACCACTCCCAGAGTTACAGGCCTGTACTTCAGGAAGAGGCCAGGAGGGCAGCTCTACTACGGTAAGATGAGTGTGAGTGTTCTGTACGGAGAAGAGAAGTGCATCTTGGGAAATTCGGTTGATTGATACCATTTGCTTTACTTTAGGTGAGCACATCCTGTCATTTGCGGCCTGTGTGGGCAATAAAGACATCATCTCCTTGGTGATCAATGCCGGAGCTAGCACCAGGGCCCAGGACTCCATTGGTATGTAACACTTCTGTTTCTATTTCTCATCCCCAACCTGCCCTGTCTGCTCTTCAGCAGTTACATCTCTTGTCTTTTCCTCTAGGAAATACAATACTACACATCTTGATCCTGCAGCACAATAAGGCAATAGCATGTCAAGCAATGGATATGTTGTTGTCATGTGACCGTAAGCTGGACCATGCTGTTCCACTGGACATGGTCCCTAACTTCATTGGCTTAACGCCCCTTAAAATGGCCGCCAAGAAGGGCAACCTTGTGGTGAGGATTGATAGAGGAATTCCTTCAAGATATCACTACAATATAATGTAATTATCTACAAATTAACTGAGGTGGACATTTACATCTCTCCCAGGTATTCCAACACCTGGTCAACCAGAGGCGGGCCGTTCAGTGGAACATGGGAGCCCTGACATCAACCCTCTATGACCTTGAAGAGATTGACTCCTGGGCCGACAAGCTCTCTGTGCTGGAGCTCATTGTGAGCAGCCAGAGGAGAGAGGTACAGGACAGCATATCGAACAACAGTATAATACCCAAACATGATACAATGCAACTTACAGGGAGACTGGTGATGACGATCCTGTTGCTTGTACTGTGGTGTTGAGTATCTGTTTAAGCATTTCGGGACAACTGCTTAAAGACAACATTCTTCTCATTTAGGCAAGGAGAATACTGGAGGTGACTCCAGTTAAGCAGTTGGTCAGTCTAAAGTGGAACCGCTATGGGAAACATTACTTTAGGTAACCACGTATGTTTTACTCAGACACACAAAGACAAAATGATACATTTAAAACTTGGGTCATGTTCCTTTATGCTGTGTATGTACATGTTTGTATTGTGAACAGGTTTTTGCTGCTCCTGTATCTTCTGTACATCGGGATCTTCACTCTGTGTTGTATGAATCGCCCTCTAAAGGACGCTCCGGAGAATTACACTGTTTCTGACAGAGACAGAACCACCCGCGTGCAGAAAACTCTATCGGTGAGGGCGCCATCAAGGACTCTTCATACTATGAGCCTTCATACAGACCTCCATCTCAGGGGTTCATTTTAACACTTTGTCATTCACATGCCCTGTTCTCTGTCTCGTTAGGAGAGTTATGTTTCCTATGATGACAACCTGCGTCTAGCAGGAGAGATTATCAGTGTTGTGGGAGCCCTGGTTATTCTGCTACTGGAGGTAAAATACAATTGTTTAACATGTCACATATCTAAACTGTACGTTAGGTTATGTATTGCTATTATAATCTGTACTATTCACAATCCTGCAGATCCCAGATATGCTAAGAGTGGGGGCCAAGAAATACTTTGGACAGACGGCTTTGGGGGGACCTTTCCATGTCATTCTGTAAGTCTAAATATTGGTACTTGCTATGTAGTCTTTATAAGCTGTGTAATAACAAATATTCTGCTCCCATTATTGACCGTGCCTGCCTAGTGTTGTGTTATGTCATTTCTAAGGAGCCTTTATAACCACTGTATGACCTGTGTTTCCTCCCTAGTATTAGCTTTGCCTGCCTGGTGGTACTTCTGTGTGTGTTCAGGCTCTGTGAAGTGCAGAGAGAGACTGATGTAATGGCTATTTGTCTGGTGCTTGCCTGGAGTAACGTCCTGTTCTTTGCCCGAGGATTTTCAATGCTGGGGCCTTATGTCATTATGATACAGAAGGTACGCAAGTACACGCCACGCAAGCATCATTAAGTTACTGTAGAACGCGTATGCCTTTTATAATTCCCTGTTGCTGTTCCGTCTCCTTTCCCCCCTAGATCATATTTGGTGACCTGACCAAGTTCATGTGGCTGAGCTTCATCATGCTCATCGGGTTTTCCACCTGTGAGTACACTCCGTTTCATTTAGACCACATCTGTACGGGTTGGTGTTTCAAATCCGCAAATTGCCGACGACCGCGATCAAACCAAAGGTTCTCCCTCCCCCCAGCACTGTGGATGGTGTACATGACTCAGGAACCAGGCTCTCTGCCGTCATACTACTCCTTCCCCATCACCCTGTTCTCCCTGTTTGAGCTGAGCGTGGGCCTCATTGATCTGCCAGTGGACCACACCATCATAACGCCCCCTGTTGTCCACGTGCTGCACTGCACCTTCTCCGTGGTCTCCTACCTGCTGCTGATCAACGTGCTCATAGCCATGATGAGCGACACACAGTGGAGGGTGGCGCAGGAGAGGGACGAGCTGTGGCGGACGCAGGTCTGCATCATTATAACACACACACACACACAGAGAAAGGCAAACCCTCTCCCACATACAACAATCACGTGCTTGGAACCATGATGGGGTACCATACATCAGTACCATAATCCTCCTGTCCCCCCACACTGTGTGTAGGTGGTGGCCACTACCCTGATGCTGGAGAGGAGACTTCCCCGCTGCCTGTGGCCCCGGCTGGGGTTGTGTGGCCTGCTCTACGGCCTGGGGGAGCGATGGTTTCTGCGGTAGGTCGACAGCACTGGTCATCGCCTCTGTGAACTGTCCCTCAGCTGTACCCTATCGTAGATGTATTTCTCCATCCCCAACACACTCTGTCCTTGGGTTGCAGTGTTGAGGATCGCAACGACGTCACGTCGCAAAAGATGAGTCGCTACATTCAAGCCTTCTCCAAGGATGACGAGCAGAGCAAGGATTGTGTCCAGGCGGAGAGCACAGACAGGTCTAGGGGTAGTGTCAATGAAAACAGGAAGTCTGTCGTGCACTGGCAGATGATTCGTCACAGCGTTCTGAGTTTAGAACCGGAAGAGCCTGAAGATGACCAGGAAATTAGATACATCTGACGATGTAGATTCTTCCATGCAGTCAGTATGTCTGCCAAGCAGAGAGAACAGGTTTAACCTTGGGATGACATACTTTTAAATGGCATGTAGAATGTCAGGTGAAAAAGCCCAGGCTCAAGACAGGGCTTTATTTTTGGAATATGTACAATAAGTACCTGTGTTTTTCTTTTGATAAAAGAAAGACTTGTTTCCACGTATGTCTTGTAACTGACTATGGTGATACGTTGTACGTGACTTACAAATGCCGCCGTTACGGTTTGTTACGAACTCCAAAGCTTTCATCCAACCCATTACTGTGACATGCACATAACAATGCTTGCCTGCACCCACAGGACCGTATTTCTTTGAGGAAGCATATAAGGCCTGTGCAGAGCTGGGAAAAATAGTAATGTAGCTCCTGAGTAGCCTAGGAACAGTAAAATGGAGTAAAACCTGATAGTGTCATTGCTGAGCCTAAATGGGTTTTTAAAGGGCAGTGCACCGTCTGGGTTAGAAGAAGATTGAGAGGGGATTCCTTCTCTCAATGAGCTCTAGTGACTCCTTGGGGCCGGATAACTGGCACTGTGACTCATATGCAATGCTCATTGGTAGAGCTTCTGAGGACGTGTCCCAGCCTTGGCCTCTTGAGCCTGCTGGGAAGATGCCACTCCGAGACAGGGTCAGGACTACACAATGCGATGAAGAGGTAACCATTGAATACATAACATACATGAGGTATATAAAATGTCTGAGCCCTCTACATGGAATGAGCAATGAAAGAACTTGAAGGTTACGTTTTTTGTCTATTTCAATTATTTTAAAGTGACGCTTTAAACGGAAAGGCAATTTTAACTAAAATACTTGTGTTTTCAAAAACAAAGCCAGTCAAAATCTAGTAGTTCAAAATCAAAGCATATGTTTTTTTGTAACGTGGGGCATTCAGAGCCTACCATTTAGGTCCCTTTAAGAAGAAGGTAATAATTATGTGAGCATGGATGTATGAATGTTAGTGTTATTGTACTGGCCAGTATTATGTTCCACATTTCCTCAACTCACAGCTATATGCATCATTCCATCATTCTGCCAAGGTGACGTCAATGACTGTGTGATCATGTTGTATGTATAGGTGACATCAAGGCCTTGTGTGATCATGTTGTATGTATGTCTTCTCCATTTCTTGATTGTAGATGATGATCTGCACATGTGACTACTAGAGATCTTAGATTTGTATTTGTATATTTGATGTAAGGTATACATCAAATAGGATGTATACACATACGAAATGTGAATATACTTGATCCTTGTTGAATTTATTAAATACATGTATACCTTGAACGGGCTATAGTTATAATGCTTATTCCAATATTGATGTGAATGATCAATATTCCACAAATGTCCACTAACATGAAACTACATCAGTCTCCACCCATGCAACTGAATGGCTTAAATAGCTTACTGACTTGATGGCACCATTGGTTCCTGGTTTGCTGAGAGCGTGGGTGCTGCACCCATTGTTCTTAACACAATACCACAAGGAAAGACACATCCTTTGATACGTTTTCAGACACTTTGCCATGACACTCCAAATTGAGCTCCTGTGTCCTTTAATCATTCTTGAGGAGTCCATCTGTGGCAAATTCAATTGATTGCGCATTTGGATTTGGAAAAATACACTGTCTACACTTCACATTGCATGTCAGAGCAGAATCCAAGCCATGGAATGCATAGATCTACGGAAAGTTATAAAAAGGGCTATCAATGCAAAATGCGTCAAGAAGTGCACTTGTTACATTTCTATTCATATCTCCTGACTGGTTAATGATAGAAGCCACGTTTTTCCACATTGTACGGGACAGTCTGACGTATTTCTGAAAAGTAGAAGCCTTCCAAATCTTGACCACAAAAACACTATTATAAAAAAATACTAAAAAGCGCACCTGTTATATTTCTATTAATATATCTGGACTGAAAAAAAAGTTCAACCCTATTCTCCCCTTGTGGTTAAACAAATAACATAAAGATAAACCAATCTCTAATAAAGTTCACATAATGGATACATTTTCCCCGTTCGTGAACCTTGTAAATATTTAAGTAGTGTACACAGCACAAATATATCTTTAAATGTTATTACTGCCGCAATTAACTTATTCAGACAATCATTCCAAAACAACAAATGTTTGTCACCTGGCTACATTAACATTTCGGTAAGCTTGTGTTTCTCAACCGGGGCGCGTACACAGGACGACGGGGGGCACTGGAAGCAGTATTTAACATTGGCGGGCGTTGAGCTGGTTTGGGGGGCATTTGTTTTACACCAAAGATTCACAACTGTAGGAGTTTACATATTCAACTGCTTGCAATCACCTGTGGTCTGCAACATTAAAACCTACCAGTTTACGCCACTGGACGAAACCGTGTATCGTTGTTAAGTGTTTTGTGGAGCCATGCTGTTTTTGTTGACATGTTAAAACAGACACATCAGTAACAAGAGAGTATTGTATTTTTACTGGTATGTATTCCATCTTTTGAAATGGTTGGTGCCCCCCCCAATGTTTACATATAACAACGCCACTGCTTGTATCAGAAATTATAAAATGCACGTCAACATTCGCTTGTGGACAAGCTCAAGACGTTACTTCATCAAGCACCTAAAACGGTCCAGGTGCCAGGGAACGCGGGGAAACGCAAATATAACGGACGTAAGGACATTAAAAGCTAAAAAGGCAAGAACTTTTCTCTTGAAATAAATGGAGGAATTTCCCTGGGTCTACCACTACCAAGAAATGTTATGTTTTAGCTATCAGGAGTACCCCAATAAAGCTGACTGGTAAATAGCTTAAGTTCAAGAATATTGACAGAGAAAAAAATATCTAGCTATCTATCTACGGCTCTGACTATCGTTACCTGGGAAATATCATAGCCAGAGCCATAGAGAGAATGAGAATGTGAATGTTTTTTTCCAAGATGGCCGCAAAAGATGGCTGAAATAGTTCCAAACAAAGTAGCTGCGTTGCTGAGAAATAGCGTACGATGAAACTGTTTGAAGGTAATAATTTATTTTGCACAATGTTTAATATTTTTTTCCCGATCTGATCAAAGTTGAATGGCGGTAGCAAAATAATCATCTTAGCTTTTTTCTGCCATCTAATACGTTTAACGTTATCCTAAAGTACAAAGATTGTATGCTAGCTAGCAATGATTCATGTGGTGTAGGGTTCCATTCGGCAATTTAAACTCTCCAGTTGGGAGACCAGAGTACAAAACGCTAATAGTCTAATCTAATAGTAAAGTAAATGTTTAATGAGCAAACTGATTTAGAGATCTTCATATACTGATCAACCTAACACAAGGCTTCCATTTCAAACACAATATTGTTTTCATTACGTCACATAGCTTTTTATTATTAGGGTCCTTTGAAATGAATGACTGATGACTTTTAATAGACTTTTTTTAACATTCTGATTCGCTTTTCGGAGCGTGCTGTACATCCCCATACAGCACACCCAACCATGATGAAAATGCTAGGAACAAGGACAAGACCAAACGCATTCTTATAGTATTAATGAAATTCATTACTTGTTGACAACATTTTAAAAGTACAAAGAGTACAACTTTCATATTGAAGATTTTAATAAATCTGATTCAAAGTCTGGAAACATTGATTTTTTTAGGCGCTAGAATACCTAGCTTACATAGGACATGACTAGCAAGCTAACTAATTTCATATTTTAGTTAGTTTACTGTAATTCGGTGAGTTACCATTCATTTGAATTGTCCGCTCAACTTTGTTTTGGAACTTTATCGAGACGCATGAACCACGTGACCACATAGCTTTCCTACCCTCAGTTGAGGCAACTCTCTGATCATAGCTAATACTGAACTGGCCAGCTATCAACAAAAAAAAACGTAAGCTCTTGGGCAAGTAAAATACATTCACTTGTCTTAAGGACAAGTACCAGAAAAATCTTAATGTTAAGACCTGCATAATGTCACATAAGTTACACAGCGTAATGGCGTGCTTTTTTTTTTTACTTTCTGCAACGGTAGCAAGCAACATATCAGAAAAATGGCACAGAACAAGACAAAATACAGTCAGTATGTAACCGTTGCATTTTTTGAAACACCTGTAAATATAATTTCTATTCACATGACTTTTGTGTTTGCTGGGAAACTAATAAATCTGTTGTGCTTTTTTGATGATGTGTGATGATAACAGTAGTAACAACAATAATAATATCGACAATAACAATCATAACAATGATAATAACAGACATTAACAGACAATCAATTTTCTTTAAGCTAATATGGTATAAAAGTAATTGCAAGTCATTTATTTCAGTTAATATTTTGTATTTGTATTCTATAAGTGGATTCCAGGAATGGTTTAATTACCAGCTCATCTACCTGTCTATCTATTTTAATTTAAATTAAATAAATAGTATATTTCATGTAGGTGATATATTGCGTTTACATCTGAAATCCTAACCAATCTATTAGGAATAGCCAGATCAGCATATTCCATCTGAATCAGAGTTGGAGATCTGATGACTTTAGCACGAGAGTGAGAGGACAAGACAGACACTTTTGTCAGAGAAGATGTCATGGTGGCAGAAGATAGGATCTGATCTGAGGGCGTCTTAAACAATCACCAACAAATGTTTGTTTTACTTGACCCACACTATGCAGAATGATGAAAACATTTTAAGAAAACAAGACCTTAATTTAGTTTTTCAATATGTCCATATTATCAAGATGTACTTACTTTTGGTAGCTTCTATAATTGTCAGAGACAGGGTGGCATGAGGGCTCGACATCCCTGAATGGGACCTGTGCTCACAGCCCAGCACTGTGCCGCTCAATTGACATTGCCAGAGAACACCAGAATTTGCAGGTCCGCTGTTGGCACCTCGTTCTTTTCACAGATGAGAGCAGGTTCACACTGAGCACATGTGACAAAGGTGAAAGATTCTGAGACCCGATGTTCAATGAGTACTTGTGATTTTAGTGTTTCCTAAATATCTTTGAGCAGTGTATAATTCTGATAAATGTGTTTTAGATGCCATTTAATACAGGGAAAAACATTATATTAAATCTGCTCATGTACCAGAGTAGACATGTTATTGTGACGTGGAATACGATAATAATAATGTGCAAACTACGAAACAACTAGATTTGAACTTTGCAAGTACAGTTACTGGGGCATGCTTTAACGCTTTCAAACTATGTTTTTGGCAGTGCATGGGAACAAACTATAAACAATGTTTGTATGAAAATATTTTGAAAACTTCCCAGATTGGAAGTTTTCAGAACATGGCTGACATTGCCGGATCTGGGACATGCCCTGGTCATGCCACACATACCACACATACTGCCATGGTCCAAGCCCCAATCACAGCAGCAGTGACTATCATGGGAGTGGGGAAAACTCCACCTGCTGCTGTGGACCTCCAAAGATTGGCTGGAAAATCTACTTGAAAAAGGTAGGAAGGTAGCAAATGTTTGCTGCTCCTGTCACATGCCATTATGCCCTGAGCACAGCAATGAGTCAAATTGTATGCTATAACTGCCTGTAGCGTGTGGTGTTCATAGTTCAATGTAAACACCATTCATTTTACATTATGTACATATTGAAAAATATACATTTGAATTACATTTATTCAACCTTTCTTTTGACTGGGGGTCATATTGAGACCAAAATATCTATCTACTTTTATATTGAAAGACAAATAAAATACAGTTTGAATGACTGTGGGTTTATTTCAAATGCTTTCATTGGGGTCTAAATGTCCCCGGTTAGTTTCACCATTTAAAAATAACACAAATATTGTTTCCTTGAAATTACTGAAGTAAACTATACCAGAATCAAAGGATGGTAATTTAGCGTTTAAGTATTAATGTGGAATGTACTTGTACAAATTTACTGTAATTTTTCTAAAATAATCAAACTATGTTTTTTTAAATAACATTGATTACAACTAATAACATTCTAAGAAGAAATAAGTTAACATTTTGCTATGATGGTCTTGTATGTTAATTATGTTGGTAGGAGAAACTATCGGGTACTTTCAGTTTTAGAGATTCTTTTTAAATATACAAAATACAATTCACAGCTTTGAATGTGGGATTGCATGTGTTTTTTTTGGATAGGCCATTATTACATTTTATAATAATTGAATACAGGTAAGCGTTCTGAAATTATGCTAGATGTTCCTTATACATTAAATATAATAAGGAATGTTCATTTTAAAACATGTTTGATTTTGATCTGTTGATTTGATTAATTTGGATACTTCAGACAAAGTAGGACTTAATTTTGGAAACGAAAATTTGAATGCACCAACTAACAACTTTTTCTAAGTCAGAGTTAATATAAGGGAAAATGCTTCCAGGGATGTACATTTGCAAGAAAATAGCATTTTGTGCATATTGGGAAACTTCTAGTGTCTTACAGTACATCAGCCCATGACACATGGGACCCCAATTGTCTTTTTTTTTAAATATTTAGTATATAATATTTTTATATTTTTGTTCAGTATAACTACCATTAGACAATATTTTCCATTATGTGTGAACGCTTTTGATACATTTGTGTGTGATTCTTATCATTTCTTTTTTCTTACAAGCTTCTAGAAAACAATTTTTCAAACTTGAATTACAAAATAAATTGTAAAATGAAAACATTTCATAATTAGAGACCAAATACAAAGATTTCTTGAGGGTAATTTCATACTGTTGTAATTTCAATCTGTGCCTGGGTCACAGTCCTATGCTGTTGTTTTCTTTATTATGTTTATTTACCGGTCCTAGTCCGGAGAAAGTCTTTAGTTGCTCCATTGCTAACATGCTGATCCTGTAATAAATAGTTTCCACAAAAAAAAAAGAAATTCATATTAAAGACAGTTAACACAATTACATTCTTACCTGCAGGTTCTTACTTGTAATACACTAAATAATAAAATAAAAATACATAAACATGTACAGAACTGTGCAAAATCTTAAGCACCTAAAATTCAAACAAAGGAAATATACACAATAATATGTGGAAAAATCCAAAGCAGGTTAGTGCTTTTGGAAGCAACTGTATATAAGTGATTGTGAAAGTAAATCTGTTGATCTAAAAAAAATCACCATTAAATTTAACTTGACACAGCAAAAAAATATTATAGCTGAACCTATCTACATGCAAGCTTCAACCCCAACCACCAAACCATATAGCTTAATGGTGACCACCAAGTTTGTAAACCCTAACCACCAAACCTTATAGCTAAATTGTGACCACCAAGTTTGTAAACCCTAACCACCGAACCATAAAGCTAAATGGTGACCACCAAGTTGGTGAACCCTAACAACCGAACCATAAAGCTAAATGGTGACCACCAAGTTGGTGAACCCTAACCACCGAACCATAAAGCTAAATGGTGACCACCAAGTTGGTGAACCCTAACCACCAAACCTTATAGCTCAATGTGACCACCAAGTTTGTGATTGGAGTGGGGGAGGGATACATGACTCTCCATGAAATATGTAAATGTACAATTTAGGCTTTTAGCATTGGGGCAACCTGACTTATTTGGCTCTGACATCCTTGACTAGCGCCAAGACTAAAAGGTTTGCATCTTTTAAACTAGTTATCTGAATGGGTCACTTGGAATAAAGACCAAAAAGTGTTGACTGTCATGATGTTGCGATTCTGTACATGTGGGTGCAGGTGCTGAACATTTGCCATGGGGGCACCCCTCCTCTCTTTCTCTATTCATCCATCCTCTTCTTGTCCTAATACTTATCATGTATCTCCTCCCCCTCTCGTGTCTGTTTGGTCTGCATAAATAAGATTGAATCTTTGAATCTCTACTTTTTCTAAATTCGGACAGATATTGTCCATGTATTGACATATCATTTAGTTGTTTCATGTCATTAGGAGTAAAGGATTAACAGTTGACTTCTGTCAAGGTAAGATTTTGCTTAACTTTTACAGAATAGAATAAAATGTAGAAACACACTTAATAAATAATGCAAAAATTGGGAAAGAGTAGTTGAAGAGTGCTTTTCACCTCTACTTTATCGGTATACTTCAGTCTGGGCAAATAACAGTAAGTGACAACAAATCAAATATAAACTATTTGAAAATTATAAAGTAACATGATATACCCATTACAGCATCATTGTGTGGTTGATATGAATGTTCTTATGTTAACTCATTTCACCTTCATGTTGTAGCCTTATTTGAACACATTCTGTGCTTCAGAGTGGTTCCCTGAACCTTTCTTTGTATTTTGTTTACCAACATATTTTTGTTGAAGAGAACATTATTTTTTAGATTATCATGGCCCCAACAATGGATGACAAAAAGTCAGTATAAAAATGGGTATAAACATTTTATAAACAGCTGAAAAACACATTACATTAGTCATACTCTGGATAATGTCTCAGCTCTGTGTTCAATCCAGTGTCTCATAAATCCATATTTAAATGTTGCAGGTTAGACACATTTTCAAATGATTAGTAAGTGAAATATGGAAACTATTAAAAAACCAAAAGCACAGAAAGAGTAAAAAGAATAGTTGTAGAACACTGCAGAATTTGAATGAGGCGTGTACAGTTAAAACTACGCACTTCTCTCTTTGCACATCATTCCACATGCATTCATCTCAGCTCACAAAACACTCATGTTGTTTCTTACCAGAACTATTATGTCACAGTTCAATTCAGTTTCAGTCTTTCCTTTCATTTATTGCAAAAAGTATTGCAAGGCTATTGTTAGACCATTCAGAATAGCTGTTTACATCAATGGCTATATAAAATATGTTTAATGGCAATAGGAAACAATAATGTGTAACAGGAGTAATACAAATATTGCAAAATTAATATCATAAGAAGATATATATATTTTTAGATTAACGGTAGTGATTCTCTGTTTTCCCTGTGTTGTTCCCCTCAAACCCTTCTAACCCATTTTCTACACATTCACTACAGCCATTTTAAATACACCTACTGTAAGAGAATGGCCTCAAATCTAGCCAGATCGACTGGTGAGGTGCTCAACCATTGGTGGTTCCAGCTAAGATTCCACCTCCAGAAGAGGAAAGGTTTGGACTTGAACCTGGATGAAACATTTCTGCTGCAAAGTAAACTGTGAGTATGTTTAAACCGTCATAACAGTTTAAGATAAATATTAGTTGACGTTATAAACAGAAAATTAACATGAAAATGAAAACTAACACTCTCTCTTTAGGATAAATGATATCCCTCTCTTCTTTGCTGCCAAAGAGAACAATGTTAATTGCATAAAGAAACTTCTATGCGGTGCGTCTACTAACGTCTTTGTGAGAGGTGCGATGGGTGAGACGGCCCTGCATGTAGCAGTTCTTTATGATAACATGGAGGCTGCTGTTGCTCTGATGGAAGGAGCTCCTGAACTCATCACTGAACCCATGACCTCTGACCTCTTCAATGGTAAACACACAAAATGGACCAACAGACACTTCTCATGAAACCTTTTAAGTCACTCCATCACGTATTATATCACGTAAAATCTCTTTCAGGAATGACTCCTCTTCATGTTGCTGTGGTGAATCAAAACATTAACCTGGTCCGTCATTTGATTGCTCGAGGGGCAGATGTGACCACTCCCAGAGTTACAGGCCTGTACTTCAGGAAGAGGCCAGGAGGGCAGCTCTACTACGGTAAGATGAGTGTGAGTGTTCTGTACGGAGAAGAGAAGTGCATCTTGGGAAATTCGGTTGATTGATACCATTTGCTTTACTTTAGGTGAGCACATCCTGTCATTTGCGGCCTGTGTGGGCAATAAAGACATCATCTCCTTGGTGATCAATGCCGGAGCTAGCACCAGGGCCCAGGACTCCATTGGTATGTAACACTTCTCTTTCTATTTCTCATCCCCAACCTGCCCTGTCTTCTCATCAGCAGTTACATCTCCCGTCTTTTCCTCTAGGAAATACAGCACTACACATCTTGATCCTCCAACCCAATAAGACTTTAGCAGTGAAGACAATGGATATGTTGTTGTCGTGTGACCGTAAGCTGGACCATGCTGTTCCACTGGACATGGTCCCTAACTTCAATGGCTTAACACCCCTCAAAATGGCTGCCAAGAAGGGCAACCTTGTGGTGAGGATGGACAGAGGAATTCCTTTCAAATAACACAACAATATAAAGTAACTAGAACAGCTACAATTCCAAGGAAATTATAAAGTGGGGTTGCCGTCACAACAGCTGTGTCCAGTGACCAGATGTACTCGCATTAAATAAACACAGATAATCCCCCAGTACTTAGCTGGCCATATCCCAAATACAAAAACAAAGATATGTCCCACTAGCTACCTAACTACCACATGAAAAAGACGGAATAGCCTACAAAAAGGTATCTAAATAACTTATGTAACAGCATTATGTAGCATATGCTTAGTCTAGCACACTAACAGCAACATGGAACGCACAAGGCTTGAAGGGAGCAGTGAGGAGGTAATACAACAAACTAGAGACCAGAAGGAGTAATTATATTAAGTTGTAAAAATATTTATTTATACTCAATTATAAGCTATTACAATTAGTATAACAATAACCTGGGTGCACCCCTCTTATATTCTCGCATTAAACATTTTAAAATAAATCAAAATATGCAAGTACAACTTTCTTATTGCAACACAAACAGACTGTCCTACAGCACGGGTGGGGTGATCAGATACCACACATACACAATGAACAGAAATAAAGATTCCTAAGCAATAGGTCTTCTTTACCGGGTCCTTGTCCAAAGAAAATTCTAGATAGTCTTCATGGGTAGGCTCTTCAGGCCAACGCTTAAATTTGATTTATAGATGAATTACCCAACAGCAAAAGATAAGCAGGAAATATAATATTGTTGTAGTTCACAACAAATGTAATCTTTAAATCATATGCATACAAATTTGTTTCCACAAGAAGTGATTCATGAAATACAACTATCAAATAGCATTGACTGCAACAAATCATCTTACTTGGCCACATGTTGCCTACCTTCAGAGAGGAACCCTGAAATGATGTCACACTTTACATAGCATGTGGTAGCATGGTTCTACCAAATGCCTTATTGAGTCATCATAATTCATTTTGTACAAATATTGTTTAGTACAAATAATGTTTAGCACATTTTCATTAATTATAACATTATACTCTGACTTTTGGAAAATATTGCTATTAATTAGCCTAAACTGCACAAGGTACATCTACTAACATGGGGTAAAGTTAACATTGGCTTGCTAGCACAACTTTGAGATATCAGCCTCACAATTAAATTAAACTCACAGTCTGCTAACAGAGACGAACAAACCTCTCTGCACAGCAACAATGCAATTTCTATTTTTTCCTTTATTCTTCAGATAGGTATTCTAATACCTTAACTGCTTAGTATAGCGTAATCAATTCAGTGAGGCTTGCAAAAATGACGTGTCTCCAAAAATGCTGCTAGCAACTTCAACTGACTATTGGGAATTCAGGGGCAGGACATAACAATTTGAGGAACTCCAATTGGCTGAAAATAATGTAACTATACTTTTAGATATCACAGAACGTTTTTTTCATTATGTGACCTGTGTTACACTTACCTTTGACAAAGTCCTATGGTGGAAGTCAGTGCCATTTCATTGTCACTGCATAAACAGTACTGTAGCTAGCTAGCATTACTTGCAAACTTCTGATCTGGCAGCCATTTGCATGGCCTCACTCTGGAAAGTTTGCTTACGTATTTTGCTTGGCAACCATAAAATATTTTCTAAACCTTGCAACAAACCTTCCACAAAACGATAGCAACGCAATCAGAAACGAGACGCACATTTTGATACCTGTCTCCGTAATGCAAGAAGTGTATGAGGAGGTAACATGGCTATAACAATAAATATATATATATATGTGAGATTACATAAGGTGGTGGGACTCCCCCACTTAATTATCTAACTGAGGTGGACATTTACATCTCTCCCAGGTATTCCAACACCTGGTCAACCAGAGGCGGGCCGTTCAGTGGAACATGGGAGCCCTGACATCGACCCTCTATGACCTTGAAGAGATTGACTCCTGGGCCGACAAGCGCTCTGTGCTGGAGCTCATTGTGGGCAGCCAGAGGAGAGAGGTACAGGACAGCATATCGAAGAACAGTATAATACCCAAACATGATACAATGCAACTTACAGGGAGACTGGTGATGACGATCCTGTTGCTTGTACTGTGGTGTTGAGTATCTGTTTAAGCATTTTGGGACAACTGCTGTTGTAAAAAGAGCTTTCTTAATGAAATCGGATTAATTATTGTTTTAAATATGATGTTCTTCTCCTTTAGGCAAGGAGAATATTGGAGGTGACTCCAGTTAAGCAGTTGGTCAGTCTAAAGTGGAACCGCTATGGGAAATATTACTTTAGGTGAACACATGTCGTACTTAGACACACAAAGACAGTATAATATATTGAAAACTTGGTGATGTTCCTTTATGCTGTATATGTACATGTTTTTGTGTTGTAAACAGGTTTATGCTGCTCCTGTATCTGCTGTACATCGGGATCTTCACTCTGTGTTGTATGAATCGCCCTCTAAAGGACGCTCCGGAGAATTACACTGTTTCTGAAAGAGACAGAATCTCCCGTGTGCAGAAAACTCTATCGGTGAGGGGGCCATCAAGGACTCTTCATACTATGAGCCTTCATACAGACCTCCATCTCAGGGGTTCATTTTAACACTTTGTCATTCACATGCCCTGTTCTCTGTCTCGTTAGGAGAGTTATGTTTCCTATGATGACAACCTGCGTCTAGCAGGAGAGATTATCAGTGTTGTGGGAGCCCTGGTTATTCTGCTACTGGAGGTACAACACAATTGTTTAACATGTCACATATCTAAACTGTACGTTAGGTTATGTATTGCTATTATAATCTGTACTATTCACAATCCTGCAGATCCCAGATATGCTAAGAGTGGGGGCCAAGAAATACTTTGGACAGACGGCTTTGGGGGGACCTTTCCATGTCATTCTGTAAGTCTAAATATTGGTACCTGTTATGTAGCCTTTATAGGCTGTGTAATAACATATATTCTGCTCCCAGTATTGACCGTGCCTGCCTAGTGTTGTGTTATGTCATGTCTAAGGAGCCTTTATAACCACTGTATGACATGTGTTTCCTCCCTAGTGTTAGCTTTGCCTGCCTGGTGGTACTTCTGTGTGTGTTCAGGCTCTGTGAAGTGCAGAGAGAGACTGATGTAATGGCTATTTGTCTGGTGCTTGCCTGGAGTAACGTCCTATTCTTTGCCCGAGGATTTTCAATGCTGGGGCCTTATGTCATTGTGATACAGAAGGTATGTAGGGCCAAGCGTTTCCGTTTAGTTACTGTTGAGGGAGATTTTGTTGTTTTTATTCCCAGTTTTTACTTTGGCTGTGCTGTTTTTGTCTCATTTCCTCCTAGATCATATTTGGTGACCTGACCAAGTTCATGTGGCTGAGCTTCATCTTGCTCATCGGGTTTTCCACCTGTGAGTACACTCCGTTTTAATTAGACCACATCTGCACACATTGGTGTTTCAAATGAGCGAACTGCAGACAACTGAATGCAACCCCCTGTTTCGTTCTCAGCTCTGTGGATGGTGTACATGACTCAGTTGCAAGGCTCCCTCCCTCAGTATCGCTCCTACCCCATCACTCTGTTCTCCCTGTTTGAGCTGAGCGTGGGCCTCATTGATCTGCCAGTGGACCAGACCATAGCCATTGCCCCTATTGTCTTTGTGCTACACTGCACCTTGTCTCTGACCTTGTGTTCATTGTTGATCAACCTGCTGATAGCCATGATGAGTGACACACACCGGAGAGTATCGCAAGAGAAGGAAGAGCTGTGGCGGACCCAGGTGCGCCTCCATGCAACACACACACAGACACACACCATCCTACATACTAGACAGTATGGCTTAACACCATAATGAGCATTCCTTGAGCTGTTAGTGGACAGGTGGCTGAGTGGGAATTCCCTCTGGGTAAGGGCAGCTGGTCAGCGTCCCCTGGGGAGAGGGGTGACACTGTTGACTGGGATGTACATGCGGTATTCATGACCAACTTGGGGAACGAAGGAATAACTCAAACGAATAATAATCATTCTGTCTGCTGTCTGTTGTGATGGAAAATTCTCTTTTCTAAGGCCCTAAGCCTCATGCTGTTGTGTGACTAGTGGAGCAAAATAGTGTAGTGTCTAGTACTGCCTGAGAAGATTGACCAAGGCCTCTAAAGATGAGTCTAACAGAGATCCAAGGCCTTGAGACTGTGGAATGACAAAGTATGTTTTGTAACCTTGATTAACCATGAGTACAGGCAGAGATGTTCCTTCTACTAGGTGAGAGTTCACTCGAATCCCAAACTAGGGATTCAATACCTGTTCAGATTCTTTTCCACCACTTTTCAGACAAGGGAACAGTCTGCCCGCGCATGTTACAAATAAACCCTTTGTATTCTTGATCAAACCTGAGACTTGAGCGTGTCTTATTCAGAATGTCCCCCCGTCTGTGTGTAGGTGGTGGCCACTACCCTGATGCTGGAGAGGAGACTTCCCCGCTGCCTGTGGTATCGGCTGGGGGTGTGTGGCCTGCTCTACGGCCTGGGGGAGCGATGGTTTCTGCGGTAAGAAAAGGGGAGCGCTCAGCTCATACGGTTTTAGGGAAACATTTGGTGCCAGGTTCTAAAGGCAAATACTGGGAAAAGGAAAAGCTCACTGAAATGTTCTTTATGTTTTCATGTATTATGCCTGCTTCAAAATAAAGATACCTTTACAAGTATCAAGATAAAAAATGTCCAGTATCTATGGTGTCTTTTGTGTGGCAATTGCGTAGATATTAATTTCCCAATCCCCTCAATATAAACTCTAGGCTTTATATTCTAAAGAGTGAGAAAGCCTTTCCTCCTTTGCAGAGTTGAGGATCTTAGTGGCCCGCTGTTGCAAAAGGTGCATCGCTACATCCAAGCCAAGGATAATCAGAGCAACCAGTTGGAGGACATGGAAAACAATGACATATCAAAAGGACCATAACCCTCCCCTCATACCACCATGTCTGCTGGCATATGATTGGCCAAATCACCCTGGATTTAGACTCTAGTTGTTATGTGCAGTACAGTTTGTTTTGTTGTATTTTTTATGCATTATTAGTCAAAATCAAAAGTATTTTATTTGAATAGGTACATCAAATAACATGTGACATTCTGAGCAGTGAAATCCTTAAGACATGGCTTAGACATCTACGTAGTAATTAAGAAATATATTAAGCAAAAATAAGATTCTAAGAAAATACAACATATACATAATATAGTCACTAGAAGCAATTTCAAATAACGTTGAATTGCGAATATGGACAGTATGATTCTTGAATATAATATATATGTGAGTTGTAGTTCCGATAAATGGATACATTTTAATGTGGTAATGTACATGTGCAAAGAAAGTGACTAGATCATATTATGTGTCTAAACATATTATAGTAAATTAATACTGGCTGCCACTCTAGTACTAGTTGTCTGTTTTTATACATTAACAAAGACCTGCCAGTAAGTAAATAGTTACTAGTTGGAGACTACTGCATATACATATAAATCACTAACGTTTTGATTAACGAAAAGCAAATAATTCTAGATCATTCCATTCTTTTCGTATGTTTCTTTTTTGTTGATAAGTAGAACAAATAATGGATACATTTGTTCTTACCCAGACAAAGGATAGATATATTTGTCTTTTAAATTATTTTCAATCACAATACAAAACCTAATGATTGGTTAATGCACATCAGTATGTAGATCGTTATTGCATATAAAGTAATTAATAAAGCATTTAAAACATCCAAAATTGAAAGTACAAGAATGTAGTCTACTTATTAATTATTCTGATTATATTTACCATCACTTTTATGATATTTTATGATGAACAATAAACTAATGTTATACAGTTTGATAAAGGCTATTGATAGAGATAATCGGGGTGTAAAATAGAATTGATTTGGACTGAATGATATATGGCATAGATGCTGTTTCAAAAGGTAGCTTGATCTGCTCCTGGTTGGTTTGTGACACCCTGCTGACTATGTGTTGAGTCCGCTAATCACGATGATCAACAGACTAGCTGAGTCATGTGTGTTACTGCTAGACCTTAACAGAAGCATACGCAGTGGTCTGTCCTTTTTGCCCTTTTTGACAGATGTAGAAGGTGGAGACGTGACAAGGTGAGGAGTCCCAACTTTTCTCTGGATTATCTCTACCCGACAGTAATCCACAGTCATGATATCTTCTAACCTCTGACCAGTAACTGTCAATGAGAGGAAGAGAGGGAATGGCTCGGTTCTGTCCATACTAACACAACAGTGCTGGATGACAGAAAGATGTTTTTATTTCTGCTGTGGTCGAAAATAGCACGTATGGCATATATAATATGGTGTATACATAATATGGTATATATAATATGGTGTATACATAATATGGTATATATAATATGGTGTATACATAATATGGTATATATAATATGGTGTATACATAATATGGTATATATAATATGGTGTATACATAATATGGTATATATAATATGGTGTATACATAATATGGTATATATAATATGGTGTATACATAATATGGTGTATACATAATATGGTATATATAATATGGTGTATACATAATATGGTATACATAAGGATAGTTCATGCATTGTCGTCAACCGTCTCTCACCTCTGCTCCAGTACAGTGTTGTTCACCCAGACCCAGGTCCCCATTCTCTCTCTCAGGCCGATCCAATACATCAGGTTCCCTTTCTCCGTAAGAAAGCTCTGGAAGAATAATTCGTTGTTACCAGTTTGTTTTACTAAAACCCTTGGTGGCTGTGCAGAAGCAGCGCAGAGTTTCAACGGTAGCGGACCAACCTGGACTCCTCGGTTACTAATGACAGCCAGGTCTCCCCCTCTCTTCCTACACTCTCCCCGGCTCTCGTTCCACGGCATTCTGGTCTTAGAGAGGAAGTAGCAGGTGCTCTCAAAGTACAGCCAGCCGTTTTCACACTTGTTGCGGTCCAAAACTGGATTCAAGGCAAAAAAGCACTTTAAAACAATGTCGTACAGCTCAGTTCACACCTCGGGCTACAGTCAAGTGCATTTCAGTCGCAAGCCCGGAAATATGTTGAAGATTTGTAGACATCTAGAGCTGTCGATCCATCCACTGACGACCCACTTTGTAATACCATTCATTCGGCTACATTAGACCAACACCACGAAGTATCAGACTCACCATGGCTGAGTTGTTCTGAGTAAAGTGCTTGGCATTTCTGCAAGCTGCACCCCTGGAAGGACTCCTCCTTCCTGTCACCCCTTCCACCATTCACATCACCCCCCTCTTCTTTTGCCTCAAGGCTCGTTTCAGTCTCATGGCAGACCGAGGGCTGGGATCGCGCTACAAAAGGAAGAAAGAAAAAGTATAAGGGAATTGTCACAAGTTACACATTGTTTGGTCACGCAGTTTAAAGGCAATCCGACTAGCCAGATATTCTACCATAGTAAAACTAGTGCCGGCTGTTTCTAAAACACAATTCCAGAATGAGCTGCCATGACACTCACGTTTGAGCCAGAGAGCGATGATGACCAACAGGAGAGCCAGACAGATGAGAGACAGCACTAAGCAAAGGGCCCGGTACATCCGAACATTCTTGCTGGCCTTCAGATCTACACAGGGAAACACTAGTGTTAGACGAGCCTGTGTAAACAGCAGCATCAGACATTTCATAACCAAACGCTACAAGTGTTAAATTCCTGCCTACCTTGCTTGTTCTTTTTCTCCAGTTCTACTGATAACTTGGTGTTCGCGTGGCCTGGTAGTTTGGCATGCCCGCCACTTACAATACGACAGAATTTGATGTACATGTTGTCGTTTCAGACCCACAGCGGACTGTGACTGAAGCCAAACGCACTGCCCCTTTAAGAAACCTCCTTCTCTGCGGTCTCTATAGCAACATGCCCTTTTTAGATTCATTATTAATTCCGGAAAACACAATGTTCAGCCTGTCCCACAATCCGGTTGCTGTGTGTGTGCATGTGTGTGCATGTGTGCACATGCAATAAAGTGAGATTGTGTGTGTGTGTGTGTGTGATAGAGAGTTCTAAATGGCCTGGAGAATGTTTGTTCTTTAAACAATGCACAGGGTTGTTGCTTGGAACTCCAGCAGTTCACAGCCTTGATTTTGAGACAAACATGTGGGACAGCCATTTTTCCACGTGTTGTTTTGTTACAGTCGTATTGCAAAATGGAATAAATGATTTTTTTTCCTTTATATTTGTTCTTAATCTATTAAAAATATTAAACAAACTTTTTTCACTTTGTCATTATGGGGTATTTTGTGTAGAAATTTGAGAAAGAAAATTAATTTCATCCATTTTGGAATAAGGCTGTAACAAGAAATTGAAAAAGTGAAGCGCTGTGATTACTTTCCGGATGCACTGTAGATCAGACAGATCAGTCAGAATTTATTGTGATATGTAAGAAGTTTCCCTTAAAGGGGGGCTGTGTAGAATCCTGCCTTTTTACAAAACGGAATACTTAAAACATTAGCTTCAATATTAAACAATTTTTGAAACCCAACAATAAAATTATAATTTAAACACTTAATTGCATGTTTTGTCTTATATTACATTTTGAAAAAAAATCTGAAACCATTCAGTGAGCCAAATATGCAATAATAAAAGAAATTAGGAATGGAGCAAATCCTTTTTCAAGGCAGTTTAAACAAACCTGTGTGTGTGTGACAATTCCAAACTGTCTGGAGAGATATCTAGTCCTAGTACTTGCATTTGTGTTAGTGAAGGAAATGGAGAGTTCAACATTGTGTATGTGTGTGTGTGCATGCATATGTGTGTGAATTAATGTTCATGAGAAAGTTCTAAATGTCCCAGTGAGCTATCTAGTCCTTGAAGAAATCCATTAACTTCCTGTTTTTAGAGCAAGATATTATTGTAATGCTTTAAGTTCTTTTTAACACATCCAAACTCTTTCAGCCTCTCTCTCGACTCCTCTATCCTGTTTTTATGTAAACTCTGTGTATCCTGGGCCAGAAAATAACAGTGCATCCGGAAAGTATTCACAGTGCTTCACAGAAATGTTTCTGTAACCTTCCCTAAATCTGTGCCTCATTATAATCCTGTCTTGGAAGTCTACAAACAATTCATTGGACTTCATGGTTTGGTTTTGGTCTGACATGCACTGTCAACTGTGGGACCTTATATAGACAAGTGTGTGCCTTTCCAAATCATGTCAATCAACTGAATTTACCACAGGTGGACTCCAATCAAGTTGTAGAAAAATCTCATGGATGATCAGTGGAAACAGGATGCACTTAAGCTTAATTTTGAGTGTCATGTGAAAGTCTGTGAATACTCAATTTTTTTGTTTTTTATTTAAAAAGAATAAATTGCAAAAAATTCTAAACAATATTTTATAAGTTATCATTACAGGGTATTGTGTGTAGAATTTTAAGAGGAAAGTTGTATTTAATGAATTATGGAATATGGCTGTAACAAAACATTTTGAAAAGGTGAAGGGCTGTGAATACTTTCTGGATGCACTGTATCTAACCAAAAGTCACATTCTGAGGATAGTTAAATTATCTTTGCTAATAGAGATAATTCTCACTCCTCCTGTTCTGCAGAGCATAAATTAAGTCTGGTGCTAATTCAGACCTTATTTAGGATTAGCTCAGCCATATATAGGAAAAATAATAATATTGTATTGCTCTTTGGGTTTTAGGTTAGTTACAATTTAATTTGTAAACATTTTATTAGTAAAGTAATATGAGTGTCAGCAATACCTGGTCTGTTTGCTTCGGCGTAAATGTCTTGTGACGGACTTGTCAATTGGGAGTAGATTGTTGATTCAGCTCCTTCTACTAACAGACATGCTGACAGAAATAGATAATAAAGAAAAAGACAGAAAAAGAAAATACCCCTATATCAAACAATTATATTAAGATAAACTTAATTACACTGATGATTTCAGCGAGAATCAGCTCCAGTTTGATATCGGGGTTCTCTTACTCTCCTCCAGTTCTACCACTTCTCTTTCATTCCCCATATAGGTTTTAACCATCAATGTGCCTGGAAACAGACTCGGCGGTACCCAGAGACAATGCATTGCCCCCCCCCAAATAGTTTGGGCAAAATGCTTATGAATACGTTAATTAACTAATCACTATTGGAAATGGGCTTTATTTACTGATGTTATAGCTACAAAGAATGTGTAACAACTGCAGTTACTATAAGCAT
The DNA here is from genome assembly GCA_016801125.1 of Novumbra hubbsi. NCBI lineage: Eukaryota > Metazoa > Chordata > Actinopteri > Esociformes > Umbridae > Novumbra > Novumbra hubbsi. The sequence continues at coordinate 23,317 of JACXGK010002080.1, read as the reverse complement.
TCAAATTGGATGGACAGCTGTGCTATTTGCTATTTTATAGGCCTAGTCTCAATAAAGCATGCACATCATTTCTTTTGCTTTCCGTCTCTCGTGCTGAAGTAATTATTCTACATTGGTAAGTAGGATAAACACGTCCACCTATGGAAATCAACTGCCTGTCCAACACGTTAGTTCATGCACAGGGGGTGGCTGGAAAGGTTATGGGATAATTTTTTCACTGAAACCACATTCTTTCACTCTAACACACAAAATATTCTAGACACTCTCTATTCCTCTTTTTATACATTCTTCCTTCCTTTTAGTAAACTTTGTCTACCCTGTCTCTGAACGTTGATCACTCCTAGCAGAAACATTAAATTCCGAGGCTGTCCAAATGTACATAGCAAATGAAGATGGTCTTGACTAATTCTCTCTTGTACATTAAAGGTGCACTGTAAAATCCTGCCTCTGATATTTGCAATGAGGACTTTTAAACATGCCAGCTCAAACTGATAGATGGATGGCAACAAAGTTTCTATGTGGAAAATCTCTAAAAACATTTAGCACTTAAATGATCAAACATTAACTTATTTAAAAATAGTTAATGCATATGTAGTAAAATAATAATGTAGTAATAACCATCTGTGAGATTTAGGATGAGACTTCTAAAAAGTAATTTGTGACAACTTCTTATTTAAAAGTAAGTAATAAGGTTATAGCCACCTGTACCTGGCGTGTCGGTGGTAGGAAGGTTCCCAGGGCCAGTTTCAACATATACGTTCTCCGATGCATTCTGTTTGGAGGATTCGCTTGATACATGCTTATCCACTGACAGGCATGGATAGAGACAGACAAGTTAAAGTTCGGAAGGTTCCCAGGACAGGACAGAGAGCATGCAGCCTGAACAGAATATATAGAAAATAAGGTGGAAATGAAAAAAGATTCTCTTTGGTGACGGTGTTCTCCTCTGTACCTGAGGTCTCCAGTACGCTCGGTCTTTCTTCCAGTTCAACAAATTGGTCTTCCTTTTCAGTAATTTCTTGCATCTCCATGATGTCTTTTTTGCTGTCTACTTCTCTAACTTTCTAGATGCCTTGGAAGTCTATAAGCCCTAGGATAGGCACAATCCCTGGTCTTCTAAGACAGTGCAGCAAGTCACTTAAAAACCAAGTATGGATTGAAATGATCTCCCTCTGTAGCTGGGGCCACTTAAATGAAAGTGATGCATCTCAACACTGGATCAAATAATCCGTTGTGTCATTAACCAATCATACTTCCTCCTTAATTTTTTATTTGGCACGCTATCGTAAAACCTTTCGCCATCCCTCTAACTACCCTTACTGTAAATGCTTCAAGTTCGTGTCAGTAGGACATTTATAAGAAATGGAATGAACATTGGTATTGGCTGATTACTTTCATTTTGGCCAATTACTTCACACCAATTGAGCTTTCATTTGTATAGGCGTATAATACACATCATGAATTTTTAGAATATGTTTTTTCTCAACTAATTTGCTGTATTGTCAGTTTTGTTTATTAAGTTTAATACCCTATTTACAACATTCATTTCACTGATGTCTTGATCCAGGTCTGGGAGAGGATCCCCCAGGACACCATCCACAGTCTCATCAAGACCATGCCCAGACATTGTCAGAAATACATACAGGCACGAGGGGGCCATGCGCGCTACTGAGTCACACTATGAATTGTCGTGCTGAAATTTCTCTGTTGCTTGTGATTTCAAATGTTTACTTTGATTGAATCCAGGCTTCTGTCATTTTGTTTTCAACGAATAACACCACGTACAGTAAAGATATTGATCCTTAAAATAATTCCTTCATCCGAGACACGATGTGTAATTTAAGTTTTCCCTTTTGGAGCAGTGTACACACATCAGAAACAGCAAACCATGCATTTTTTATTTCATTTTCCACAAAATGTCCACGATTTTTACAAAACCTAATATATGCATTAAATATGGATGTCTGACTGAGATTAAAATCAAGAGGGCTTTCCTCTTTTTTATTCAACAATCTTCATTCAAGTCTTCAACCTCTTTCTAATGTCAGGCTTCTTTAATAAACGCAGAATGCCTTATAATACCTCTTATGGTTGACGTATACTGAAGACAAATCTGATCACCTCCAAAATGCTAAGAGAACAAAATCCCCTCCACTCGCTTTCCTCCCAACAACCATGTCCTTAATACTAATCATATAGAATACGTGGTGAAACATTAGGCAGAGCTCTTTACAATCCTTTTTCTTTTTTGTCCTGTCTCAGGCACCGTAGACGCTCTCGTTACTGTAGGTCATGTAGAGGAAAAGGTCCTCTTCATGGTGTTCCTGTGAGGGCCCGGGAAGGACAGGAAGGGGTACAGAAATAAGGATGACAAATGCAAACGCAGAACTGGCTCGTTGTATCTGTAATTTACCGGAGTGTCTGGCTCTGGTGTTACTGGGTCACAGTGGTGGGATTATGTCGGTTTACACGCGTTTACCTCATAGACAGCAGACAGGGGAGAACTGGATGGCGGGAGGGAGTTATTAACAAAAAAGAAGAGCGCCTCTTCAGATCTCATAGACACACGCTGTCGGATCAGGAAACAAAGTTGACCCACTGACAGAGGGGAAAAAAACAGAAAGTGAAAACAGAGTCAGACACGACCTCTAGACATTGAATGAACATGAAGAGGAAGAGAGAGTGGCAAAAGCAGAAGGAACAGGTAAAAGAAGTTAACGGAGACAATGTCAAACACGTCATTAATTGTGAACGAGTTTGACTGGAATGGTTGACATCAAATGGAGAAATCGGTTTTACCTGTGAGGTCAGAGGGCACCAAGTACTTCTTCTTGTCTAGGTCAGGTGCTCTCGACCTAGCAGCCCTCTCCACGATGATCTGGTTGAGGAGGCAGCAAAGTACTTAGTAACAGTGTACCAGTTAACAGACATGTGATCAACCCTAACTGACCATAATAACCCATTATTAACCCCCCTGTTTCTTTCAGTCTAACTCAGGATCATTTACAAGCTCATAAAAGGGGTTAATGAGAGCTTTTTGGCACAAAAAATAGAATTCAAAACCTTGTGAATTTCCCCAGTTTGTGACTTCTTTTCAGATCAGGGAACATCATTCTCAAAATTCGGTCAAACACTATGGTCTGTTATGAACATCATACTGACCGGTAACACTATGGTCTGTTATTAACATCATACTGACCGGTAACTATGGTCTGTTAATAACATCATACTGACCGGTAACACTATGGTCTGTTATTAGAATCATACTGACCGGTAACACTATGGTCTGTTATTAAAATCATACTGACCGGTAACACTATGGTCTGTTATTAACATCATACTGACCGGTAACACTATGGTCTGTTACTAGCATCATACTGACCGGTAACACTATGGTCTGTTACTAACATCATACTGACCGGTAACTCTATGGTCTGTTGTTAACATCATACTGACCGGTAACTCTATGGTCTGTTACTAGCATCATACTGACCGGTAACACTATGGTCTGTTACTAACATCATACTGACCGGTAACTCTATGGTCTGTTGTTAACATCATACTGACCGGTATCTTGTCGGGATGCTTGGCTCGCACCCTCTCACCCTCCGCCCTCCTTACTTCCAGTGGCACGGAGCGCTGATACTGACTGCCCATCTAGGGACACAAAATGAAAGATCAGCAATGTGGTCACGGTCTGACCATTACATATGAGGTTAATAATACATGATATATCAATTATAATGTAAGGTCATTGCAGTATTGCTGTTACGTGCCACTGTGCACATCTCATGCAACATAGCCTATGTGAAAGTCAAATATAACTTAACCAAGTCTGACTTTTTGTGTGTGAAGCATGTAGCCACAGAGATGTTACTGCCCTATCCTGATTTCAAGGTACAAAGGACCATGATGATACAGCAGCAGCCGTAGCTGCAGAAGCAGCAGTATAAAATAAAAAATAAACAACAGCAAACCGTCCGATCTTTACTATTGACAATCATGCCTTGCATGTAGAGGGCGACATTGTTTATTTAAATGTAATATTCATAACGTTTTATTTGAAACATGAGAAGATACATCTAGAAATAACGTATTAGCTACATTGGAACAACAAACGGTCTGGTTCTACTGAATTTCCTTTGGAACCAAGTTAAAATACGCAACACAACTTGTTCATAAGACAAGGTAGTAAAACGTTAATTTATGTAGATAATGATACGTAGCGATACTTGTTCTTTATAAAGCAAAGTTAAGTGAGCGTTTTTTGGGTTAATAATGGCGAATGTGTCCACGTCATTAATATTTAAGGTTTTGGGTCTTCGTCAGCTGAGTAAGATTACGACAATGTGAAAAAGATATCTCTCAAGCGGATCGTATTGTTATGGCTAGTCCTACTGGGTGCTCTAGCATTGACATTGCTTTCAGGGGAGGCAAAACCTGATAAAAGCTAATGAGCTAATGCCCAATCATACCCACTCATATGATAGCTGGCTACTATAATAACAGGGGCATGTAGTTCGAGCTTGAATATGCAGTTAGTGAGTCGAAAACAGCCCTTGGCAACAACCAGACACTCACCTTTAGAAGACCTGAATAGAAACAAATGAAAGCAAAGATTCCGTACCGATTTTTCCACCGGCTGCTTACTTAAACAGCGCTATCATACAGTGAACACGAGGAAAAGTTATTTAGGTTAACAGTATTCCAACGGACCTGCAATAAATCGATTTCAAAATGTCGACTATGGCAAGTTAAGATACTTCTGCCCCAAAAACAACAACAAACACAGTCACGCCCAATTGTGAATATTTAAACCAATGAACGTTCTGTCGGATTATTGACAATGCATTTCACCCACTCAGAAAGAGTTTAGTCAGGTTGGGGAGGGGCGACGCGTTTGTTTACGTACCCTTTTTCACCCTCTGCAGAAGTGGACTACCAGGTACGTTTAGTCTGCCTCAACGTTTGCAATATTTCTGATTTTGTACAAAACTTGTTTCCACAAACCGTTCTTAAACGGACTGTGAGGCATATTTTCTATCTATTTGGTGGGTGTGATATGTGTGTCTCATAGCAATGACTGAACGATTGGTAGTGGATTGTTGCATTACTGACAGCCTTCATCAACCCACAACCCGTTTACAGGTGGTTGTTTAGTATAGCATCGTTTCGTTGTTCAACTTTCAGAACGTACGAACTAATTGAACGCAGGTCTGGAAAAAGTCGCTTTACTGTTCGTGCGGAACGTGCATCGCTTCTATCAAAAATGACGGAGGCTATTTACTAACAACAGCGCAACATTGTTCTTTCACTGGGTATTGAACAGTTGAACAACAAAGTACACTTGACATGTGTTGAAAACTCTCGTTTTCCCTCAATCCAAGTTGTGCAAATAAGATGACCAGACTCGCGTTTGGGCCACATTTCTCCTGTTAGAGTTAGAAAAGCATGTGTGGAAAAAAGACATATGCATACATTGATTTGCAAGTGGAGGACAATTTATATTCATTTGGATTATCCTTTATTACATAAGCTTTTCTCAGTCTGGTCATTACAGACCGAACTGCTTTCTTGATGACATCATGACACTATTGAGGTGTTCCTCTTTTGCCATAAAAAAAGATCTAGGCGATATGCACAGTCCTGCAAAACTCTTGCACTTTTTACAACCCTTTCAACATTCTTAACAATGTAGATAAAAGGGGATTAGGTACCCACCATAAAAATTATTTATAAAAGTATTTGTAATATACATAAAAAATAGATTTCCCTGAATAAATACAAAACATTTTGTTCAAGGGCACATTTCTCTTCAGAAAAAATGTTTTGCAACAGATATAGTGTTTTAGCTCATGTATTAACAGTTCCCAAATAAAGTTGTTATGCGACTCCTGTCCTTATCTGGCCACAGGGATTCAATCCAGATACATTCTTAGAAGGCTGATTACAATACAGCCTGTAACAGGCCACTGACATGTATCACCAGGGTTTCATTTACAGGGTTGTCCTAGACACCACCTGACATCCCCAACACGCCTTCCAACTCATTATGTAAGCGTTAAATGTCTGCCTGTCACTCAAATGCCTCTAAGGCACACCTGTTTTAGGTACCTCCATTTCCAAGACTTATGTTGTCTTTTCTACCTATTTTGCAGGTTGAGTGGCGGCCTCAGTGACATCTCCATTGATATTCATTGGCAGCAAATCCCATGTTGATCACATTGCTGCAGTGGCTGCAGTGATTTTCTGAGCGTCCAGCAGATTGCGCTGTTGAACCTTGACGCTGGTTATGGTCTCCAGGTGGGCCTCGGGGGTCCATCCTCTTTGTCCATCTGAAAGACGGGTACCCTCTACCCAACCTGAGGAGTGACATGGAGATAGTTGTGGCGAGGGAGGATATAGAAAACAAACACTTTGTTAACAAAGTGCTAATAATTTCTAGGATGACAAACTGATCCTTCGACTTCAATTCCATGAAAAATATGTTTTGTATTGCCATGACCAATCAGGGAGTTGATAATTATTTTACTCTTACCATCACTGCAATTCTGGTGGACCAGAATGACCTCAGCTTTCTCCAGAGATAGCTCGTCTGGTTGCTGGGCAACAAAGGCTTTAATGCACTGCATCTGTTTAAAGTCTGTGAGTTGAGGAGAAGGTCAGAGGTCACATACAGGGTGATGTGGTTCAAAGGTAACCCGTATCTAATCCTACTGGGGTGAATGGCAATAATGAACATTTTAACCTACCTTGTGCTGTTGAATAGTCAATCACAGGATGGGGTCTGGAGACAGCGGAGATCCAACGCAGTTTGTCACTTCTGAAAATCCACAAGAAAACACATTTTTTACATACAATCATGCACACACTTGTTGATTCAATTACTCAAACTATTTTGCTGCATTCTTGCCATTTAACATATAATTGTATGCTATCATTGCTAACATGCTAACATTAAATGTGGTCAGATTTAGTACCCATCCAGGCAATGTAAAATATGTTACACATACAGGAACACATCCTTTGTAACACACACACACAAGCCTTACTGTGTGTCGGTCCTAAGGAGCAGGGCTTTGTTACTGAGGTAGAGGCGGAACAGGCTCTTCTTCAGAGTGTGCAGTTTGACCCGACAGTTCTCAGCACGCAGCTCTGACACTGGAGCGTGGTCTATCACTGTGAACCGACCCCCTCTGAAGAGATTCAGGAGAGGGGAAGATCATAATCACGTTGACAATGTAATCAGTCCAGACGATCAACTGTGCTGGGTATACTTGTCTGAGTCTGTGAGAGTGGGAGTTCATCGTTTGGAAGGGGACTCACTCTTTGTGCAGTGACAGCAGCAAGTAGTCATTGAACAGGTGCAAGTAGACACTCCTCTGAGTCTCCTTCAGAAATGAATCCATCAGCTCAGTGACTGGTCCTTCTCTCACCAGCCTACGAGACTGACTGACCAGGGGTAGAGTCTACAACACACACACACAAATTATATTATCAATATGTTCAAGGTAAAGACATGGAATGCTTTCAATGTAACCACAGAATCATGGGAGATGTACTCACCCTGCATTCAAAGTCCACTCTGGCACTAAGAGAGACCAATGACTCAATGCTCTTCATCTGAGTAATACTGTCATTGCTCTCCTGGATCAACTGTACCACAGAAAAAGAGAGAGATGAGAGATGACATACTATTCTGTTATCCTTTATCTACATCATGTAATGGAGGATAGAATACCTTCTCCAGAAGCTTCATAGCTTTGATGGCCTGAACCTCCTCCTCTGTGCCTTGGGCTGTTCTCTTCACAATGTTCTGCAAAAGACCAATTTGGTGGGATAAGACTCTAGTGAGGGGAGATTGAGAGCCTCTAATAAAGAAATGCAAGATTCACATGCTTATATGTGTGCATTCGAAACACGAACAAACACACATACCTGCACAAGGAGTTTAATTCGTGTGATCCTCTGAAAAGGGAGGATGAGGAAGGAACGAAGAGGAAGACGCTGACAGAGTGGACTGCGTTCCAACTTCTCCACTTCCCGCCTGAACCCCAAATTCTCATCCCTGAGAGGAAGACAGGGGAAGGATGGAGGAGAGAGTGGGGGAGGAGAAACAACTTTCAGTTTGTAAGTCGATGTAAACACATTAACATTCGGTCATGCATAGAGTCAGTCACAAAGATTGTGTCCAACCAGTTAACAGTGGATTTGGCCTCACATGAGTCTTTGGTAGGTGGCATCCTGATATGATTGGTTGGTCAGGTAGGGCACGTAGACCTTCTTGAAGCATTGACAGTGGCGAGCGATGATGTCACACACGGTAAAGTGCATCATGTCAGACTCCACCCTCTCCTCTAGCTTAGACAGTAAACTAAAGGAACAACACAGAGCTAATCATGTCAGACTCCACCCTCTCCTCTAGCTTAGACAGTAAACTAAAGGAACAACACAGAGGTAACAATTGACCGGAAACAGAGAAAGCAGGGGATTACAGAGAGCAGATAACCCCCAGTCTGTACATATCTTTGAGAATTGATGAGGAACTAATACGTAAGTCCCACTTCTCCCACCTGTGGCTGATGGCTCGGACATCGGCCAGCCTGGAGAAAAGCCAGTTCCTTTCCTGAGTGGTCAGCAGCTCCCCCAGCTGCTTGGATTTGACAAAGTGCTCCACCACAATTTCTAAACTACGACAGTACGATGCTTCTGAAGTCACAACCTCAAACCGAACCTGAAACGAAGAGCGAAGAGAGAGACAAGGGGATTTCCAGGATTGTTTTAACACACACAAAAACCCAGAAGACCTAGGATACAGGAAAATACAATTAGCTATGGATTATGGGAAATGTCATTATCGACATCAACCATTGTCTTGCTTGTTGTGCTTGATTACCTCTTGCAGGCGTCTCTCATCGTCAGACAGTTCTGCAAACTCAGCACTGCTCCTGACTCCAGGGAGCTCCTGCCACAAGGTGGGGGACTGGGAGAAGGAGATGGAGATGCGTGGAGAAGAAGGTCTGGATGTGGGGGCCTGGGAATGTGGCAGCTCGGGCAAGGGCAGGTACTGGGCACTGATGCCACTGGAGACGGAGCTAGATTGGGGGATGTTGACAGGGGGGGGTGAGGGTAAGGGTCTGCAAGCAGGGGGGGGCGAGGGAGCCGGTGGAGAGAGGACGGAGACAGAGTGATCCTCGTAGTTGGAGAGTGTGTCGGAGCGTGACTGACGGAATATCTCCCTGTTCTGAGCCGTCTCACTGTACTGCTGGTAGAGCTGGTGATCTAAAAGGAGGCGCAGGATAGAAAGTTTGGTTGGAAAACATATAGAAGGAGGACAGTTGGAGTCAAATAGGACAGAGGTGGAGAGCATGGAAGACGGACATATGCCTTTGATGGTGTGTGTTGTTCGCGTCAGGATCTGGCATTACAATCTCTCACAAATACTTCTTGCTGCAATAGCAGCTGTTCTTTTCTTGAAGTTGAGATATGAATACCTGCACAAACCTGTCTGTGGCCCCGGAGCAATGTTTGATAAACACACACACACAAACATGGGACTGCTCCATTTCATGCAACTTCAACATGACTCATAGAGCTGCAGACCTGCTGCCATTTTGGTTAGTTTATATGACTGGCTTTCAAATCAGGACAAAAATTTCAGTTAAGGGTGTTAAGGAGGAAAACGTAGAACATGTTCGTGCTGGAAAACATTCTGGGAAAGTACAGAGAGGCGACAAGAGTGCAAACATGAGTCAACCAACTGTAATAGGACTGCCTTGGTATCCAGTAATATACAGTCCCAAATCTGTGTCGGTGGAAGGACCTTGTTTGACTTGACATTTTCATTTTAGTCAGGTGTGTCGATAAAGGAACATTTCTTTTTTGAAGTTAAATGATTTCTCACCTTGAAAGTACTCTATTGTTCAGGACAAACTGTAATCAATAGTTCAATTTCTTTACAATAAGAACAATCTATGAATGTAATCAGGGCGGGTGAGCATGTTTTTGAAAATGTTAAAATAACATTTAAGTAACATCAAAAAAAATATTCTGTGATGTTATTTGTTTTTTACGTACCCTAGTTACTTTCATAAATTTTAAGATGTCTTAAGTAATCTGAAATTTAAATGACTATTTAAAAGAAAACGTAAGCATTGATGATTGTTTCCCTTGGCACATAGATTTCTTAAAAGGAGCGAAATCATCTAAATATCAAAATAACTGACATTCTCCATGGAACTAGAAATAAACGTGTCTTCTTTTCAGCTACACAGCCATAAACAATGTAGAGCAGTGGGTATGGAGTAGCAGCATATTGAGCAGCAAATAATGTAATTGGAAGTAAAGCAAGAGATGTTGAGTTATAGATTATATCTATCTGTAAATGTACAGCAGTTACCAGAGTAGTAGATATACAGCAATATATACACTGTACATATATAGAAATAGATTCAAATTTAGAGCAGTAGATGTAAAATACACTGCTCCAAAAATTTGGGAAACACTTAAATCCTACATCGGGTCTCAATGTATATTAAAGACCAAAATCTTTACAGTACATTGTGTAATTCACTGAAAACAAAATGATGTAACTACAGTCAATGTAATCCAAAATCACCAACCGATTGAGGGCTGTATTCAAACTCACACCGAACATTAAGTAAACAATTAATATCCCAGACTGTTCCAAATTGAATAAATGTTATTACGGGAACTCATATTGTGACTCAATAGTGGGATTGACCCCCATGTGCCTGTAGGCACTCTCGACTACATCTGGGCATGCTTCTGATCATACAACGAATAGTATCCTGGGGGATCTCCTGCCAAACCTGGACTGAACATTAGTGAGCTCCTAACAGCAGTCAGGGTATTGTTAGCTAGCACGCGGAGGCGTGTGCTACCCTCCAAGGATATGCCTTCCCAGACCATCACTGACCCATCTCCACACCAGTCATGGTGGATGATGATGTTGCAGGCAGCATAACGTTCACCACCCAGCCACGTTTCATCTTCAACTCCTAGCTGATGGAAGGAGGTTTTCACTCAAACTCTCACGATACATGGCCCCATTCATTCTGTCCTTTACACGGATCAGTCGTCCTGGTCTCTTTGCAGAAAAACAGCCCCAAAGCATGATGTTTCCACCCCATGCTTCACAGTAGGTATGGTGTTCTTTGGATGCAACTCAGCATTCTTTGTCCTCCACACACGACGAGTTGAGTTTTTACCCAAAATTTATATTTTGGTTTAATCTGACCATATGACATTCTCCCAATCTTCTTCTGGATCATCCAAATGCTCTCTAGCGAACTTCAGACGGGCCTGGACATGTACTGGCTTCAGCAGGGGGACAAGTCTGGCACTGCAGGATTTGAGTCCCTGGCGGCGTAGTGTGTTACTGATGGTAGGCTTTGTTACTTTGGTCCCAGCTCTCTGCAGGTCATTCACTAGGTCCCCCTGTGTGGTTCTGGGATTTTTGCTCACCGTTCTTGTGATCATTTTGTAACCTATGTAACCTGAATAGGTACCGCCTCATGCTACCTGTAGTGACAATAATACTAGCAAATCGCAAAACTAAAGAAGAATCAGTCAGGAAGGAGAAGAAAAGAGCAACTGCCTGTGGTCACCGCATGCAAAGCCATTCCCTTTTTGAGGGTTGTCTTGCTATTGCCTCTCCAGAGTACCTGTTGTCACTTTCATTTGCACCAAAACAAGTGAAATTGATTCACAGTCGCTTATACTTTCTAATTGGACAGATTGATATCCCTCAAGTTTAATTGACTTGGTGTTATATTGTGATGATTACGTGTACCCTTAATTTTTCTGAGCAGTAGTTCACGTAAAACATATGTACATAGAGAGCCATAGAAAGAAAGCAGAGATACTCACTGAAGAACTTGGAGTTCCTCTTACTTCTATCAATGGATTTCCAGTTAAAGCCCCCTTCTTCTTCATCATCTGTAGGCAAAATATATTGGTTCCAGTGTGGCACAGAGGCAAAATACATTTTTTTCTGAGTAACGATGCTCGACAACAAAGCTCACAATGTGGCCTATAGCCGAACAGAACAGGTTGAACTGTCGGTTACAGGCTGGTTTGTTGGCTAAACCTCACTCACTGCACCCCTGTCTAGTCTGTACACTGTATGATGGATAGACCTGGTCATAACCCAGCTGATATATTGCAAGAGGCTGGGATTGCCACACCACCCACTCCACCTCTCTGCATCCCGCCCATTCGCCCCTGGGGAGGGATTAAAGACATGTGGCAGTTCCATGTAAGCCTTCTGTCACCAAACCTTTGCAATGAAATCATGCTGAAATACCCCAGGCGATGAGGAAATGTGTGTTGCGTGGCTAAACGGTACGGTCCGTCATGGACCGTGGTGGATTTCTTTGAATTACTTTAGTTTAATACCGTAGCATGTTCTAACATTGCACCATGTTATGTGATGTGAGCGGACCTTGTGTTCCTCTGTTTCTATTTCTGTCTCACCTGACGTGGGGAATATTCTCGTTCTTCGATCCCTTGCAACTCCTCCTCCTTCTTCATCATCATCTTCATCTTCTTTGCCTTGTCTTTCACTTGCCTTGCGGAACCCCTTTCCCCTCAAACGACCATGGCCACCCAAATCGCGAAAGCTATTCTCCCCCCCCCCTATCCTCTCCATTTTCTCTCTTCGCCTCCTCTCCTTCTCTTTCACTTGCCCTTCATCCTCAGTACCCTCCTCTTTCCTCCTTTCCACTTCCATCCCTTTCTCTGTAACCCCTTTCGCCTCTCTCTCTATGTCTTCCTTGTGAGTGGTGGCTGATTCGTCTGGGTCAGTGTTGTATATAAGGCTGGGGCAGCTGCTTGGTTTGTACAGGGTGTTACTCACAGAGAGAAAGAGATCCTCCTCTTTCTGGGCATTGGCTTCTTTCTCAGCATCCGACGTGCGAACCGCATGCCCACCTTTCCACACCTTCTCCGTCTCACCCTCATAGTCTGCCAGCGTGTGACTGTCTGTCTGTCTGTCTGCGCACGCGTTATTACCCGCCACCCGCTCCTCTACCTGTCTGTCTGTACGTACAGCATTCCCCTCCTCCTCCACCTGTCTGTGTGCAGGCGCGTCACCATAAGTAGTGTGTAGGGTCACGCCAGCATGAGTGCCTATGGGTGTGCCATCACCATGCATAGTGGTGAAAGCCTCTGCATGCATTTCTGCTAGTATCTCCCCCATACCTGTGGATTCCTCTCCCTCCCCTGGCTCCTTCGTCTGCTTCTGACCCGCGGCCATGACGAGCGACGCTCCTCCCCCCTTCTCCTTCTCCTCTATCTCCTCGGTGACCTCTAGACCTCCCTGTGAGCCCGGCTGTGGGTTGTCAGGGGTCGGGACCTCGGAGCGGCCCAGGATTTTGCTCAACACGTTCTTGGCCCACTTGACATGTGGGGCCTGGGAGAGGTGTTTGGCGGACTCTGGTGTGGCCCACGTGTTGCTGTGGAGCCGTAAAGTCACAGCCTCGTCAGGACTGTTCCCCCTCGGGATAGTCTGGTTGAAGGTGACTTGAGGGGTAGCATACATCTCACTATGCCATTCCTCTGGGTTGTGGCGTGAGGACTGACTTATCTTCGGTTCATTGGTGTTCGTGGTTTGTGCGTATTCATTCTGTCTTTCCCTCCACTCTCTGAGGAGTATTTCGGTCAGCGAGTTCCTTCGAGGGGTTTTGTGGATGTTCGAGTTTTCCTGTTTGACCTCTAGCGGTTCTCTGCCGCCTGCTTCCAAGGTGGTGTGACTGACATCCACTGCGGAGCCCTCTTTTGTGTCCAGTCTCTCCTCCTTCGGCACATCTCTCTCTTTTTTGTTCTCTTCTTCTGCCTCTTGACCACCACTGTTGGAAAAGTCCTCTTGAGGAAAGTCCTCACTACTGCTACTTTGACCATATCCAGGATCTTGATAGGTCCCCTCTGGTTCGATGTCCTCCAAATCAGCCGCCTGATTGGAGTGATTTGACCTGGGGAGTGATTGTCCAATCACACAGAACATGTAGGTTGAGGATTTATTTCCCCTTCCCCTGCCCTCCATGGCAGCACCCAGTAACTGCTCATCCGCTCTTCCTCTATCGCTTTCATATCTTCTACCTCTACTTCGCTCTAGTTCACTTTCCCAGAAATCCTTGCAGTCCTCAAAATCCTCTTCTCCACCGCTGGACACTGTAACAAAGCCATCATCTGTGGAAGGCATTCTTTCTATGTCATTTTCCAACTGGTTCTCACTGTATCCCTGGTGGTCTGAGGGCCCGGAACATTCTCCTTCTTCATCTATTTTATCTGTCACATTTTCTCCCTCTGTCTCACTATTTGTCGGCCAGGTTTCCTCCGTCTTTTCATCTTTATCAGTCTGGTAGTCCTCTTCTCTGCTATCACTCCATCTTTGGGCCTCTAAGTTATCCTCTCCGTCTACATTTAACTCTATCTCTATTTCTCCCACTGGATCTATATCCTCCTCTCCTTCAGGGGTCCTCTTACTGTCTCTCAATATTCTCTGTTTCCCCCCTAAACGGTCCCCTGATTGCTTTCTCCCAGTCTCTACTTCCACAGATGTGTCCTCTCCTCCTAGCTTATTTTTTTGTTTACCAGTGCATACGTCTCTTTCACTCTCTAGGACATTGTCTTCTAAAGAGTTCTGGTTGTTTCTGCCCCTCTGTGGTTCTAGCCACCACTTCCTCTGGTCAGGTTGCTTTGGTATCCTGGACTCCTCCTGGTCTTCTCCAACCCTGACTCCATCAGCTCTCTCTCTTTCACTGTGCTCTGTCTCAGTGTCCACTTCTGCCTCTGACCCTCTTTGGTATTTGGTTTCATGCTCTGTGTCACTGCCATATTCTCCACTGCTCTGGACTTGTGTCGGAACCCTTGGGTCTGACTCTTTCCTCCATTCGCTACGTCTGTCCGCTTCTTCCTCCCTGTCAGGATCTGTCTCTCTGTCCGCTTCTTCCTCCCTGTCTGGATCTGTCTCTCTGTCCGTTTCTTCCTCCCTGTCTGGATCTGTCTCTCTGTCTGCTTCTTCCTCCCTGTCTGGATCTGTCTCTCTGTCTGCTTCTTCCTCCCTGTCTGGATCTGTCTCTCTGTCTGCTTCTTCTTCCCTGTCTGGATCTGTCTCTCTGTCCGCTTCTTCTTCCCTGTCTGGATCTGTCTCTCTGTCCGCTTCTTCTTCCCTGTCTGGATCTGTCTCTCTGTCGGCATCTTCCTCCCTATAGGGATCTGTCTTTCTGTCTTGTTTCTCCTTACGCCTCTTCTCTTCATTCTCCTTATCGGGGTATCTCTCCCTTTGTCGAATTCTCTCTAACTCCATTTGCTCCTCTAGCCCTCCTTTTACCCTGGGCTGTGTTCCCTGCCTCTCTTTCTCTTGGTCTCTTCTGTCCCTTATTTGGGTCTCTCTCCCGTCCCTCTCTCTCATCCCGTCCCTCTCTCTCATCCCGTCCCTCTCTCTCATTCCGTCCCTGTCTCTCATCCCGTCCCTGTCTCTCATCCCGTCTCTCTCTCTCATCCCGTCCCTGTCTCTCACCCCGTCTCTCTCTCTCATCCCATCCTTCTCTCTCATCCCATCCCTCTCTCTCGTCCCGTCCCTCTCTCTCATGCCGTCCTTCTCTCTCATGCCGTCCCTCTCTCTCATCCCGTCCCTCTCTCTCATCCTATCCTTCTCTCTCATCCCGTCCCTCTCTCTCATCTCGTCCCTCTCTCTCATCCCGTCCCTCACTTTCACTCTGTCCCTCTCTCGCATCCCGTCTCTCACTCTCATCCCATCTCTCTCTCTCATCCCGTCCCTCACTCTCATCCCATCTCTCTCTCTCATCCCATCCCTCTCTCTCACACCTTCCCTCTCTCTCACCCCGTCCCTCACTCTCATCCCGTCCCTCTCTCTCAGCCCATCCCTCTCTCTCACCCCTTCCCTCTCTCTCACCTCTTCCCTCTCTCTCACTCCTTCCCTCACTCTCATCCCGTCCCTCTCTCTCACTCCTTCCCTCTCAACCCTCTGTTTTATTCTTTCCATATCTTTGTTTCTCTCCATGCCTTTGTCCCGATCCCTGGCTCTTAGCCTCTCAGCTTCTCTTCCTCCCTCCCTCTCCTGGTACATCCCCCTCTGTCTCCATCTCTGCCTCTCCCTCTCTTTCTCCATCACTCTATCTCGGTCTGCACTTCCATCATTGTCTCCCTCACTTTTGTTGCATTTATATTTATCTTCGCGGTTGTCATCCCTCACTCTTTTCCTCCACTTCCCTTCATCACTGTCTCCCTCGCTTCGGGTTTCCCTCTGGCCCTCTCTACCTCCTTCTCTCCTTCCATCCCTGCCCTCCCTATCCAAATAGTTCTGTTTATCTTTCGGTCTATGCTCCCTTTCACCTTGCCTTAGTGTTGGCCTCTCACCCCCCCTCTCTCTCTCTACATCCATCCCTCTCTCTCTCGCTACATGCCTCTCTCTTTTGCTCCACAGGTCATTGCCCTTTAAGTCCGTCTCTCTCCTCTCTCTAAAACCTGGCTCGGGTTCCCTCTCCCTCCCTCTGACTGTTTCGTCATCCATGGGCCTCCATCCATTCTTTTCTCCCTGCTCCTTGGCCCTGCTCCTTTCCTTCTCTCTCTCTCTCTCCCGGTACCGCTGTAGGTCCCTTTCTGCATCTCTGTACCGCTGTATCTTTTCCGCTCTCTCTCGTTCTCTATCCCTGTCATCCATCTCTGTTCCCTTTTGTCTCACTAACAGTTTTGTTCCTTCCTTCCCTACGTCTTTTGCTAAAAATGGAATCATTCTCCTGTCTCTGTCCTTGATATTGTTCGCCATTCTAGGAAATGTGTCTCCATTCTTTCTTTCCGGTTCTCTGTCACTGCCCTTCCAGACCTCCAGATTGGAAGCATGTCTTCCGTGAGGTCTTCTTTCTAACTCTCTTCTTTTTCTCCATTCCTTGTCCTCTGCTACTCTGAGTACAGGTGCACGATCCATCTCTTTTGTCCACTCCCTTGGTACAGGTTTCATCTCTTTTTCTCTATTTCTGGATTTCTCCTTTAATCTCTTCATTTCTCTTTCTCTCCTCCATTCTTCGTCTCTTATTCTTTCTCTCTCTGTTTCTATCCGGTCCAAAGATTCAGGTCTGGGACGGGTTTCGCGGGAGATCCGGCTGATTGGCTGAGGGCTCCGTTCAGAAGTGCTTTGATTGGATGGATTAAATATGTCAATGGGGATCAGACTGAGCCGTCTGGTCCCCATGGTAATATGCTTTTCAGAGCCTGAAAGATGTTAACATTCTGTGATTAACGTCATTTCAAGTAGTGTCACTACTTAAGCACTGACTGGAAGCAAATTCATGTTGGGATAATTGGTAACGGTTAGGAACGACATCAGTGCCCCTTTAGCCTTGGAGGACTGACACTGAACAGTGGCTCAGTAACTTCACCAGCCAATACAAAGATGTGCTTATACCATAGCTAGATTTACAACAGCAGTGTGTTATAACTGGAAACGATAATGATAAGGGTCACAGGCAACAATGCGATTATCCAACCAGTTTGAGACACAGGTTGCAACCTTTGGTCAGACTGAACTTAACTTAAAAAGAACCACACATTCCAACAGTGTAATTCAATGCACTACAACTCAATAGATTTCACTGCCTGAGTTCACTTTAGTTAGGAGTTGTACACATTTGTAATGTAAACAACAACAAAGTGAACATCAAATTGTTGCAAAGACTTGTCAGTGACAACCCTATAGATTATGTGAAACCTCGATTTTTCTTACATAACACAGAACAAGCCTGAACAGCTCCCATAACACAGATCAAAACATCGCACCCTAAAACACACCTTTTACTCCCGTGAACACATACACATGTAACAGGGAGCCACCAGACACATTAGCCGCGAATCAAATAGTGAATCAGGTAGACTGTGTTCACAGAGGTAGATGAGCTCAAATAAAACGGTAAAGAGATCTGAGGGACTTACCTAAGTTAGTGTTGGGGAGCTCTAGTCTCCCTTCTCTCTGTATTACTCACTTCTGAACTGTGAACTAACATGTATTGCATAACACATGCATTCCTCCCTTCACACCAGAACTACCACTTCAACTTTAATTCAATCCTAAAAATCGGTCTCTCTGTGTGTCTGTTTTCTACTCATTCTGTTTGTCCTCTCGGTTAAAACAAAGCACATTTTCATGCTTCAACCTCTCCCTCCTGCCTCTTCTCTGGCTCTTTCTGTTTCACCCCTCCTCCCCCTGTCCCCCGCTCAAATTCCCAAACAAGTCTGAACAGATAGACACTTATCTTCCCCCTGTGCTTCCCTCAGTCTTGTCTCCACAGCCACTGTTAATAATGAACAGAGTTATCGGATGTATCCCACCGAATCAATTTGGTACTTTTCCCTTCCACACTGACGTGATCAGTGACTGTTGTTCAGCCCTAAATAAAGCTTTCCAACTCACTCGGCTCTCCTCTGCCCCGTTCCTCTCTCAGCAAACACAGGAAGTACACCTCCTGGGTGTCTCTCTCTCTTTGCTGTGATTGGTTGTCGCCGGATGGCCGGGTGTGTCTGCATAGCACACATTACAGTCAGGTAAGGAGAGTGAACTAAGGAAGGTAGGGGGAGGGGTATAAGGGAGAGGAGAAATAACACAGGGACATCAGCAAACCCAATCTACACAGGTTTAAATCCCAACAAGTGGGATGGACCTTCAAAAAAGGGAAAGCTAGTTCTTAGGAACACAGTGAAATGGTTGGGCAATAACAGGAAGATAGAACTTGCATGTAGGTCATTGGTACAGTCAGATTCTATGAGTCTGATTCAGACAACAAATACCAATTATTTAAAATATCCCTAAAGAATTAGTTATTTGGGGCAACAGCACTTAAGCCTCAAGACTTTCTGCCACCCCCACTACATTAAACAGCGATCATTACCAACTAAAGTTTCACTTTGTATTAGTCATAAGTATTCACACGGTTCACAGTGTCCATGCCCCTTAATTCTTTCTTGCCTGTTCCTTTACAACAATTAAACAATAACAAATATAACAGCGTAAATCAAGGAAATAAAGGACACGCTACTAATAAATATAGCAATGTGAATAAAGCAGTTTAATGTCCTTAAAATAGATACTTGGATCTGTTAGGAAGGACCCAGTATGGCTTGTTGACCTTCTGCAGCCGATTTAAGGCACAGAGCCACAACTCTAGTTTGCTTATTTTCGCCCTGTTGGTTGATGCATCGTTGTTATTTTTCCACCCTGGAATAGTGGTGTCGTTGGTAAACATGATGGAGTCTTTTTCAGAAAATTGTAAGAAACTATTGTTTTGTGTCTGTTTGTCCTCCTCAAGCCCCATCACACGAAAACTGAAAAAATAAGTTACATTGTGCGCTAACACTTAATCATGTAAATGTCAGGAGTTCAATGTCAGAGAATCCACTTATAATCAATTGGGGCGGAAAACAGGTTTGGGGTGTATAACCAGTGCTGTAACCAGCACAGAGAAAGCTGGGTGTGATTCATGGGGCCCACGGCTTGGCAGGGCCTACTGACCATAACACTGTCCATGTCGTCTACAAGTGAGGGGACGCAGGTTTACTGATGATTGCCTCATTTATAACCGTCTGTATTGGTCATATTGATAGAACTCTGGCCATATTGAAGTCGGAAGGGACTCAGCCAATGGTCAGGAATGAGTAGATCAGGCTAGTGAGAAATTAGAATGTTTCCAAAGGTGGTTTGTAAAAAGAAAGAGGGGTGAGATAGAATGAGAGGAGAAGGTGGCAAATTGTTTCCTGGAATGGTAGGAAGTGGGATTAGCAGCAGATTGAAAAGAAGAAAAAATTTAGACACTTTCCTCTGCCCTCCTAAGCGTTACATTGTTTAACAACACAAAAAGTGAAATCAATATTTTAGCATTTTGTTGCAATAACAAGTCAAAATAGTAGTCAAAATATAACCATGTTTAAAACCATGTTGTGTTTTTTTAATTCAAAGTTGTGTGAATCTGGTTGCTATGGGAACACACAACGAGTCCTTGGATAGACAGGGATACTGTGAGACAGACAGACATGGAGGGAGGCGGGTGACATACAAATAGTACACAATTTGTTGCTACATGATGTACTGTTTTCATAGACGAACCACGTAGAAGTTAAATCGTGTGCAATTTTTTTTTTACGAACTTTAAAAAAACGTACGTTCCATGATTACTTGTTTTACACAGAACAAGGCCCGGCGCTCGGATAAAACATTACAATAGGGGAGTGTCCTAGAGTGGGTCGGCTTCTTCCTGTAATATCTCTGCACATGCGTTTGCTTGTTTAGTTTCACTTCCGCGTTTCGCATCTTAGCATTATCAAGAAGTAACACTGGACGTAATCCGTGTAACGATTTTATAGCGCTAATCGTTCCAATCAAAGCTTATTACGGACTTTAACGAACTTTTTTGTTAATAGTACGTGCTCGAAACTGATCACCGGGTGCGAAGTCTGTTGCATTTGCATTAAAAACAGGGGATACAGTGTCCCAGTTAAATAGGTTAGCTTGCTAGCTACTTCAACCTACACTTTCCTTGGCTACACTCTGAATGAATTTTTAGCTGGCCACACATTCATTCCTGTCAGATAAGAATGAAGGTATGTTTAAATGTTTTAGCTCTACATGCGCAGGGGTTCTGCATGCATTGAGAATACATAACGTTCTAAAATGTTTCGAAAAGTTTTGGACGACAGCTGTTCAGTTAGTTATTGCTGACCGTATCATGTGCATGTCATATCAAGTTTTTTTTATTATTGTGTGACGTTCTGGTCAACAGATGTTGATGTCAACAGACAGTTAACTGCTCTCGCAACTATTCAGTCTCCTACTATACATAGATAGCTCAGGAGTGTTCAAGTCAAGATGGCGGGATAGTTTCATTTCTTTCTTGAACCAACAGATATATTGTTTTCAGTTCTGCCGCATCATCTTACTCTCAGTCAGAGCTGTGTGATTTTGTAGTCGCGCTTGTATTATTAGACATGTTCCCAGAAGGCAATTTTGGCTTCACTTTACCAATCATGGTAAAGTCACTATATCATCATTTATATTATTTCTTTCAGTAGGCCTAATAAACAACACTGCTTTTTCATCAAGACGTGTCTGTCGGTCCTGCAGTGAAATAGACCAGATTGCTTTCAAAGTATAGCATTTAAATGGTATACCATTTTCCCCAGGTGTGCATATCCCACCCACGCACAGCCATGCCTGTGTCTGGATTAGTTCTGGCCATCCAGCTGGTGCTGTTGATCTATGGAGGCCAGGCCAGTGAAAACGTCAAGCGGTGTAAGCTGTTCTCTCGGGCCGACAAGGAAGCAAAGGTCCTCAGTCTTTTAGAACCGCTCACTAACAAGAAGTAAGACGTTTTTTACTATTTGTTTGTTAGAAATAGAAGAAAGGTTATGAATATCAAAGCTCAGTGACAATGTTAACCATACAAAAATGTAATTTGGTCAACAGATATGGATTTTCAAACAATCTACCACAATTGGCATTTCTGAACTGTCATAGTAAATAGCACTGCATTATAGCAGACTGATCAGCAGCCAGGACACTCTTGGAAATTCCCTTAACCAAGAGTGTTCAATTCAGTTTTCGGCATCTGTGTAACATGTATCATGTTACATCACTGTTTTTACCGGATTCCTCACAGTTTTTCAGTGGATGTGAATGAGGACAAAGATAGCTACACATATCGGTTCCAAGTCTGTGGGGATGCAGGGAAAACCGCAGATGCTGGGCTTGTTCAGATCGACCAGAAAGCGAAAGATATAGAGACTGTGATTGGCCTGTACACTGAAACACAGGCTATGGGAGGAAGTAAGCATCTTTTACTTTGTGGGCAAGTCTGATTTTAATATGTGGACACCAGTGTCGCATGACCATATAGTGATGATCTTTCTGTTTCCCCTGCTCTCACTCTCTTTGCTACCTGGTGCCCCCTACAGGTGACTGGGTGATGCTGATCTACAGGAACGGGTCAAATTATGATGGCCACTGTTCCAGGGAAATGAGGAAGGCCATCGTCATGATCTCCTGCAACAGAAAAGTTGACATGGTGAGAGGGGAATGTTTGGGACATTTGACCAGGTCTACCTGCCTGTGTCCCACTTGCCTGTGTCCCACTTGCCTGTGTCCCCTTTGCCTGTGTCCCACTTGCCTGTGTCCCCTTTGCCTGTGTCCCCTTTGCCTGTGTCCCCTTTGCCTGTGTCCCACTTGCCTGTGTCCCCTTTGCCTGTGTCCCACTTGCCTGTGTCCCACTTGCCTGTGTCCCACTTGCCTGTGTCCCACTTGCCTGTGTCCCACTTGCCTGTGTCCCACTTGCCTGTGTCCCACTTGCCTGTGTCCCACTTGCCTGTCTCCATGTCATAGTGACACATGTATTCAGTTAAAGTGGAAGTTGTGACCTCAGCAAGGGTGTGAACCCTATTTTCTCCCTGTTTTCACAACATGGCACTTCTCTAGTTCTGTGTGGTTGAGTCAAATGCGGAAGACAAATCTCCTTTTGTTGGTGTTTTACTAGTCCTTCCTGATTTCTCTCTTTTAGGGAGAGCTGAAGGTGGTGCTGGAGGACCGGGACAGGGAGAGGGACTGTTTCTATCTGTTTGAGCTGGAATCCAATGCAGTCTGTCCCGCTCTGCCTTCCCAGCTCAGTGCAGGCTCCATCCTACTCATCATGTGGGTGCCAAGATTACACAAACATACACAAACATTCTCAGTAGGGATGCACCGATTCTTATTTTTGGTATCTTAAAAATGTCAGATCACTTCCCACCTATGGTTCTGTGTGAAAAAGCATAATTCTTACCTAATTTTTACAACAGGCAAAAGTTTCTCCAGTCACGTGTCAATGACACTTAATATAGTGCCAGGCTGCTTTTTTGTATTTCAACACTGCGAACTTGGTATGTCAATTGACAATATGAAAGAATGTTCATATTTACTAAATGGTATTCTTTATGATAAGGGTCTCTCTTATTCCCTTTGTGCTATGAACTAAATAATTATTACTATGAATTGTTTGTTTTGGTTACCAACTAATCTTTGTTCATCCATTCCCCTCTGTTCTAGTGGGTTCGTACTTTTGTCGGTGTATCTCATCGGTGGATTCCTATACCAGAGGTTGATTGTTGGGGCCAAAGGTGTTGAGCAGTTCCCCAACTATTTTTTCTGGACGCAGGTTGGCAACCTGGCAGCGGTGAGTGTTTGTAGCCATCATATATTTCTCAGACCCAATCCTGACCTCAACCAGTGTCTGTGTCAGACGAGGGTAAATGGGTGGAT